>JAFISE010000012.1:0-206283 GCA_022560025.1 Stagonosporopsis chrysanthemi | reverse complement strand
CAGTCAACCACCCAGTCAACCACCCAGTCAACCACCCAGTCAACCACCCAGTCAACCACCCAGTCAACCACCCAGTCAACCACCCAGTCAACCACCCAGTCAACCACCCAGGGAATCAGCAAACCCCAGATGTCACAGTCACCAAGCTGCTCCCGCACGGCGACGAGAACGACGAAACAAGACTCAGCCAAAGCCAGTTGAACACCATGTATCCCAAGGTTCCCAGTGGCCTGGCAGTTGAGTGCGTCTACATGTTGCATTGGACACGCTACCTTCCTCCGGCCGAGGCCTTCGTCAATGTGCGAGGGGGTCGTACACTCAACTGGCCAACACTCCCAACCAACCACTACTGCAGGAAGTGTTTCCAGCTCCAGAAACCAGGGGAGCTTTGCAGTATCCCATGCACCAATGACTGCGCCGTGTGTGGTCTCAAACACGCGAACAGTGTAAGTGACTTGTTCCCTTCTTCACCGCGACCGAGAACGCTGACAGCGTTTGTAGCCCTGCTTCTTCGCCTACCATACACCAACCGGTTGGTATCGTGCAGGATGCATTCCCAGTGAGAAGCACATTCCCCAGTGGATACAGGCGAAGCCCAACGACAAACAGTTCCAAGTCCTGCAGCTGAATGGGTACATTGCATCGGATGATATGTTCTCTGATGCAGCGGTCCCAGATTTCATCATACCACAAGGCCACGAATACTGTCCTGGCAAGGAACGTGCATGGCGATTCACCGGCGAAAAGCATGATCCACACGCGACACCAGTGCTCGGGTGGTTGCCCACCAAAGGGAACTCGCGCGGAGATCGGGGTGAAAACAACAGTCGGGGTCGGTCCAGGGCTCACAGCAACGCCTCATTTGGTGGCGCTGCAGGTGGCGTCCGGCTCGGTGTTGGCCACAACCCCCACCCTTACGACCAGCAACAGGCTGAGCACCCAGCATTGGGCCCAGGTGCGGCTATGAGCATGGGCTACAACGGCTACGGTGGCTACAACGGAGGGTACGGTTCCCAGTATCCAGGCGGCTACCTCCACCCAGGTATGTCGGGCCACTTTGGGTACCCGGCACAGCCTTACATGCCTCCTCCCTCCACGCCTTACCTGGCACGGTCTTATATGCCTTCTCCTCCCACGGCTCAGCCTTATCTTATAAATCCGTACCTGCCTCTAGCAGCTCCAGTACCACCCATCTCTGGGACCGAGCGAATCGGATTGGACACATTGGGTTCCATTTTGGACCTCGTGCGTCCCACAACCAGTGCAGGTCCCACCAATCCAGCCGCCGCAGCCCCAGTCGTCTCCACTCCTGTCGCCGACCCCATTCCAGCGACCAATACTGTCCCAGCAAATCAGACTGGCAACAACAAGAGCCGGAATCGGGACAGGAACATGACCAGGAACAGGAACAAGGACCAACAGCAGCGTTATCATCAAAGCAGTAACAGAGTCCAGAAGCCTGCTCACTCCAGACCTGCTCCACCTTACGGTTGTTCCCGCAAGTCTGGAGGACCTTCCTGATGAGGATGCAGAGCATCAACTAGACTCCACGGCGCCTGAATTCCTGGCGGATGTTGACGCATCAAAGGAGTTCATGTACTCAACCAAGTATAGCTTGCTTGGTGAGCGCTGAGGTTTCATTCCTTTCAGACTGCCTACAAAGGTGTCGTATCTCGTCCAGATTGCCTGCAAAGGCGTCGAATCTCGTTCAGATTGCCTGCAAAGGCGTCGTCCCAGATTGACAAGGTGGACTGTCTGATCATTCGATCTTTCCTTAGGCCAGTTGCGTAGCTATCAGGATGGGCCATGTGGTTGTTTTCTCTGTTCAGCTTGATCGCGTAGTCTTCACACTTTTCAGACCGACTGCAAAGCTGTCGCTACCAACATGTAAATAACATGCAATTGCAAAATCAACTCATCATTCATATTGCTGGTGTTCTTATTGCCTCTACCGAGACATCGGAAATAGCCTGTCGTGCCAGTTTCCTCTACACATAATCGACTCTGTCCCTCTAAGAACTATGAGACACTCACTGCTTGCACAACTGGCGTTCTACAACTAATCAGACAGGTACAGAGTTCCAAAGCTATTCGGTTCTTTGAGCGAACCATTTGTTTCAAGACTACAGTATGTTTGACTTTGGAAGAAGGGCAACACGGCGTTACCTGAATATCTCCCGGCTTATATGTTCTGACATGTAGGCAAAAGCAATTACACTCACCTTTTCTGAGCCTGAGAGTTGCTCCCAATATCTCGGCGGAAACCTTATTTCAAAGCCCTCACCCTCGTGGTATGTGTTACGCAGTCAAAAGCAGACACAACAGGTATAATCTGCCTTCCGATGACGAGTGCTGCCAGCGTTCCCGAAAGTCCCAAGGTAGGACAAAGATCAACAACACTGCGACGTCTTGCCGGGCCGATTCAACTTCAACAACGTGCAGCTTTGTCAAACACGTTGACTCGCGTTCAGGCGAGTGACCACATTAAGAATAACCACGCGTCGTGCGAACCAGTTTGACGGGCACAATAACAAAACGGTCCTTACAGCTTGTGCACGCTACTGTTCTTGCTCCATCTCCTGAATGTCTTACCGTAGTAGAAGAACACGATGCCGAACAGACACCAGATCAGGACAAGGCTTGCGTTCGTCATGACGGGCGGGATGAATCTGTGCTCTTGTTAGCTCTGCTTAACCATAATTCTGCCTCATTCGACTTGCCCGTCCTCCATGCTCCACGGCGTGATGAACTTTCCAAACCCATAACCCCAAAGATTTTTATTCACCGTGATCGCCACAAACAAGCTGCCCGCCACCGGCTTGTACGAGTCCACTGCGTATGTGCTCACGATGCCCGGTAGCGCCGCGACCTGGATACCCGCACAAGTATAGCCAATGATGACGATAGCTTCCCACGGCCACTTCCTCTCGTATCCGACAGCGACAACAATATTACCGAGGAACATGACGATGACGTAGGGAATCATTGCAGGCAGCCTCATCTCGGGCTCCCTCACACCGCCATTCTTCCTGGTCCCGCGCGCAGCGACCCAATCACTCAGTGGTCCTGACGTGAACAAGCCAATCAGGGCGCCGACTATGATGGCGAAGTTTGTAAAGCCCACTGTCGTAGGGCGGAAGTTGTAGGGTGGGAGCGATAGGACTTGGGATTGTGTGAGGTTGATGGTCAGGAACGAGGAGCACGACCAGGATACAACAAAGGCGGCAAATTCGACGATCGGGAACGCGAAGAGCTTCCATGGGATCCAGAGGTCGAGGAAGATCGAGCGGAAGGGGTGCGCGTTGGGTTGGAAGACTCGCCATTGCCACTTGCCAGGACTGCCGGCGCCGAGGTAGGGGTCTCGAGCAGCGGTTTTGGTGAGTGTAAGGCCATTGCCGGTGTTGGGAGCGGTAGAGGTTGCCGTCGTGACATGTTGGATTTCGCCATTGCCATCGTCAGAAGAAGCGATGTTCTCAGTGGTGGTTGCGTACCCTTTCTCGTCCGGCGTGTCTGGTGCTATGCGCTTTGAAGGCACCGCTGCTGGCTCTGCACGCTTGAAGCGTGTTTCTGGGAACATGAAAACCACCATCAGAAATGATGCACCAAGGAGCCCGGAATTGAGCCACCAGAAGCTGCGGAAGCCGAGATCTTCTGTCATCACTCCAGAAATGATAGGCCCAACCATCAGGGAGCCCTGCGAGACGGATTAGTTCGTGTATGGAGAGCTTGTGGTCTGGTCACAAACCATGTAAACCACCCAATACAGGGTGTTCCATTTGCCTCGATCGTGCAAGAAAAAGATATCGGCAATGACTTCGGGCATTATAGTCTCCGCAGGGCCAGCACCGATGCCGTTGACAACACATGCACCCATGAAAGAGCCATATGAGTTGGCCCTGGCGCGCCAGATGCTAGTACCCAAGTTGATGAGTTGGCTAAGAAGGAACACTGGTCGACGGCCGAACGAAGTACTGATGGGTACCCTGACAATGTGTCAATCGTGTTGACTTGTGAATCAGAGGATTCGACTAACCAGATGAAATTGCTGAACCCCAGCACCAAGATGCATACGCCAGTGAACTGGATAGCCCCAGCGAGATCACATTGGAATGCTTCCATCAGCGCCGGAAACATGGGCGCCAGAGCGAGTGGACCGAATCCCTGATGAGATACTTAGAATCAATCGTCAGAGCTTCAAGTGGATAGGCCTACCTGAGTAAAGGTAACGAGCGCAGTAGACACAATGCATGCTGTCTTCCACCATGTGCTCCAGTTCAAAGGGTCGTTTGGGTCGTCTGAGGGTTGGGGCACAAGGACGTCTTTATGAGAGCCTTTCACAAAGTGGTGGCCTCCCACATCCGCCATGATTTCCGTCCCGGGCAAGATCTCGACATGGAGTTCTTGTTCAAGCTGGCGCCGCTCCTAAGATGTGTCAGTATTGAAGTGGCAAAGAGCGAGAGGTTGGACTGTACATCTTCGGTATACTCTTTGGAAGCCATGGTGGCAACTATACTGTTGATTGCTAACTCACTTTGAACGTGTGCTCTGATTGAATGCACGTTGTGATTCAGGCGCACGAGTAGGTACTTGTATTCGATGTTCTGGCATCAAGTTGGCAGTCGTCGATACCCAAATCGGACCTTTGTCCCGCACTTGTACTTGATGCGGAAATGTCTACAGTGCCGTGATTGAGCTACGCTACAAGTTCAGCCACAATGCTTCAAGGCATCGGAGAGATAGCGCCGTCCAGTAGAAGAGACAGTCATCTATCGGCAGATTGCTAGTGTGGTCTGGTGGTGTCGGCGCTCCGAAGGAGAGCGATGTGAAGAAGAAGTCGGTTAGACGTTGTTGTGAGAACGTACAATGGAGGGTTTGCGCAGCAGCCAGGTTCACGTCACGGCGGGCATAACAGTGACATGCACGCGCATGCTGCGCGTTTGAAATGCACATGGACCTTGGAACATGCAACTGCCGATGCATTGCAATGTCGAAGTCATTGTGTTAGCCAGTTGCGATCCTGGTACATGTTTAGGGGACCCATGAACCCTGTAGACACGGCATAGCCTCCTGTGAACGAGAGTCCATAGGTAGTCTGGCAGGGCTGATGAAACGCGGGGTACACGTGCGATTGTGGATACGGCAGATGATCGCAACACCAATGGTGGTTAAACCCTGGTCGTACATCTGCCGTGACGGTGTTTTGACTCGATGCAGGCTCGTGAGCTCGGGTTGTGGCGCAAAGTGAGGGATGCAAGAGGCCGATGCAACTACCGGGACGCATCACCCACCGCTGGTGCTTTGCGGGGAAATATGGGGGCTTGACAATGACACCGACGCCAAAGTCCAGAATCCAGGGCTGATGAAATCGTGCGCATGCCAGGGGTTGCAGTCCCGGTGTCGTGTTTCCTCGGTGCTCGGTGATGAGGCATGTGATGCGGTTGTGGCATGCTGAACGCGTGCTGTAGAGAGATATAGGTAGTGCAGCCCGTCATTCACACACCATTGCTACGATTCTCGAGCGCGTTTCCCTCCCGATCTGTATTGGGAACTGTGATTGTCAGTCACTGACCAGATGAGTGCTTATTGCCTCGCCTTGGTGTGTGAATTCCAAGGGATGGGAGGCGCTGACTCTCCCAAAGTTGGGACCGGAAACGGAAACGGAAGCAAGTCAATCTTCCGCATGCTCAATGCAAGTGACGAAGCCGACATTCAAAGCGTGTGAGTCCCATCAATGCGTTGTTGTTGCAGAAATGTCCGATAGATTAACATGCCAAAGGCTGCAAGTGTAAGTTGTTCTATTCGGCTGAAGTGAATCTAAACTATGCTCTCAACCATGCGTCGCTGGGAAAGCTGAAGTGCTGTAAATCGCACAAGGTATCTTCGTACATGAAAATGATGACGGCATTCCAGTGCCCATGTCTCCCATAAGTTCGTCCTCCAAACATTCGATATATGTTGCGTACATGTATCGTACATGTTCAAAAAGAAAAGGCGCCATATCTTACGAGATGCTGGCGTTTGACGTGCTGACGGTTCTCTTCCATCCTCCCCACGTCCACCCACCTGCTGCGGCCGCTTCCTTCTTCGACTCAGGCGCAGCAGCTGGTGTTGGTGTCGGTGTTGGTGCCGGACTTGCCGCTGCACTAGCAGTAGGCTGCGCACTCATAGTTCTCCTCAATCCTTCGAATCTCGCCCTCATTTCTTCCAGCTCCTGTCGCGCAACAGCCTCCGCCGTCTTTGCGTTGACAAGCTCAAGAAGCAACTGCTCGTTGTCCGAAGGCGCATTGTTGTCGGTTGCGAGAACTGGCTGCATAGCAAGCGAAGACGATCGCTTGTTGAAAGTTATGGATGGTGGGTGTTCACGGGTCGACTTTTGTGACGCGGTCCGACCGAGACGTAGCTCTCTCAAACCACTTGTGACACTCTCAGACGTGGTACTCCTGCTCAAAGTCGGGGTGATGTTGGGTGATGTGTCATCGGCAGAGGTCCAGCTTGCTGCTGCGGAGGCTTTGCGTGCGTTTTGTCTCAGCTCATTGATCGTCCGCTCTTGCCTCTGGTTCTGATTGTACGAGTCTGCGAGACGGTTTCGCGTGTCTTTGAGCGCATCTCGTGCGACTTGAAGTTCAGCCTGACGTTCGTCGAGCTCGCGAGCCAGCGCCAGCGTTCGTGACGATTCTAAGGTCAACTGTTCCTTGGTTCGTGCCAAGTTGTCGCGAAGTAATTGTTTTGTCTCAAACATGGAAGAGGCGCGATGATGTGTTTGCGTCACTGGAAACTGTGTTTCTAGTGTTTCCACTATATCAACTTCGTCTCCTGACAACTCCGGCGACGAGTCGGTGCCAGCGGACACGTCGGTAGCAGCTGTGATTGTAGTCCGTCGCCGGGATGCTCGAGAGGAGGGTGCAGACAGCGACGAGTCCTTCTTCCGAATCTTATCAACGAGCAAACGCACGACACGATGGTCTTCTTTTCGGTCCTCGCGCTGCTTTTGCAACGCAGCCTCTAGTTCAGTGTTCTGTCGCTGTAGCTGACTGACAGACATGAGTAATTGCTCAATCTGATAATGCAGATCCCTGTCTTTTGCTGAAATGCTCATGGCAACGGACGCGTGTCCTGATTTGATTGACATGGTATCTGCGTGTGAGGCACGAGAGATGTCGGTCAAAGCTGTACTTTGGGTCGCTGCTGATGTATCGGACTCGGCAGTTGAGTTCAATGTAGAAGCGAGGCTTTGTTTCGACGGTGTCCTTCTCAGGAAGCTGACAGGGCGTGAAGGCGCAGATAGGCCCGGGCTGAGAGACACGGACTTCGTAGACGAATTAGAGGGGCCCCACAGGCGGCCCAAAAACGATGTAGCGGATTTGTTGACTTGTTGCTTGGCGGATTCCTTCTCCTGGGCTTCCTTGTACTGTTGTTCGATCCCCTGCAATTTCTCTCGTGTTACATCGTTGGTGAACGAGACAAAGTCGCTAACCAAATCGTCCGCTGAGTGGGCATTTCGGCCGTAAGGATCCCACAGTTGGCGACCAAGTAAAAGTTGCATCACATCTTCCATCTCGGTCAGTGAGAGCAGCTTGGCTTCGTTTCTTTTCATGAGTGCAAGCGCAACGCGCATGATGGTCTCGGAAGCACCCTCAGCGAAGAGCACGTCGTAGATGCGGAAAAGCATAGGAAGCGGACACGTGACTGCGAAGAACGACAAGAACCATTGCGAGAGGTACGCAGACTCAATCTGCATCTCCTCAAGGTGCAGTGCGAGATCTGGCATGTGCTGGCTTAGCAGCTTTTGGAACTGAAAGATGCGGAGGTGCAGGCCGGAGAGGTCGGGCAAAAAGCATGAGCGAAGGTCGTAGTCTTCCATCAGTCTGTACCAAGTCAGCGGCCATATTTCTCCAGAGCGTGGAAGACATACCTGACGAGCACGCAGAAGGCCTCCTTATCGCCCATCTGCATGAGCAGGGGGCCAACAAGGAAACCTAATCCCTGGCAGTACCCAATCTTGTTGTCATACAAGCTGAAGCACTTCAGAACACGACCCAACATCTTCTGACCTTCGCCCTCGGGGTCTTTGAACATTTCAACGCCGGGAAAACTTCGGCCAAGATCTTTGTTGATGATATTCTCGTAAGGGCTCGATTCGCCACACAAGACTTCGTACTGGTCCTCGATTAACTTGTCGCGCGACCCAGACGCACTCTGCCAGACGACACCTCGCAGCGGTGCAGGTATACCGCCACGGATCTTGTTCAGACAAAGCGTTGGCAATCGCTGCACCACTTGAGGATAATCCCGGACAAGCGCCGCCCAGAATTCGAGCTCAGTCATGGGTGGGGGTGACGGTAGCTGAGAGAAGCGAACGTCGGAGGTTTCGTCCTGCACAAGGCGCTTGAGCTGCTGGAAGGAGGGCGGACGAGATTGGCTACGAGCGCGGGCACCTTTGAAAGTTGGCTTCATGCCCGCCTTGGAGTCGGACATGAGGGTGTTGTTTTCCTGTTCTAGGCGTGCAAGCAGAAGAGCCATGGCCTGCACGAGTTAGCACGTATGGTCAACATGCCCACAGAAGGTGGAACCTACGTCATCCTGGCCCTCGTGGTTCTGCTGTATTTCCTTCTTCTCCAGCTCTGCCCAGTCAACCTTGGCATCCCCCGAGCTATCGCTCCCACTTCTCGACCGTGTGGACTTCTGTGTCTCCTCTGCATCAACATCGTGTATGGATACCGTGGGGCTCTCCGAGGTTGGTGCAATGACGCTGGCTTGACTCGCACGGCGACCAAATGCTTTGTGAATCTCGTCCGAATTCGGCCGTGATGACAGCCTTCGCTCCTCCACTACGATTGCGGGCTGTATTGTAAATTCTCGAACGTCGTCGTCGTTGGTGCCAGCCTCGGACAGCGGCACGGTCACCATCGAGTCGGTCGGTAGCGGCGTCGAGTCGACATGGGTTCTGGGCGGCCGTGGCTCCTCGACGGGAGGAACTGTGGCACCGTGTTCGACGTCCATGGTGGTGGCTGTCACCTCCGTCGTGGCGAGGGCGTTATGGGGCAAGCATCCAGCCCCGGACTGGCTATGATGAGCGCACGCGCTGGTGTCGAGAGCGTTTCGAATCGGCAGTTGCAGATAGAGTGGGGCCTGCAAGCAATGCGCAGTGAAACGCGCTACGATAACGTCTCTACACTTGCAAATGAAGCAACAAGGAACGACTGCGCGCAGACAGGAGAGACAGGAGAAGCGCAGAGCAGCTCACGGCTTCGACTCTCAGAAAGGAGCATCAGGAGGTCGCCATTAGCTTAGCTTCGCTTGTCGCCCATTCAAGGGTCCACTCACAGCGACCGGGGTGCCCATCCTATTAATTGCTGCTCCGCACACCGACATCATCGAGACTGGTGCAGCGTCATAGGTTGACCGCCTTGTGCGACGCGCTACGCTCGTGGTGGGCACGTTGTTCTTGCAACAGTCATTCTACTTGCTCGCTTGTAGGCATGTGTGAGGCATGCAGCGCACGAGGGAGACGTGTGAGTAAACACACGCGCCGCCGCAGACGCGTGCGGCGGAAGGTGCACCAATCACAGAAGGTACGACCGAACGTTGGCCGCAGGCACGCTAGCACCTTCCAGTCGCACGGCCGTCCCATAGACCCATTCTGACCAGCCTCGCCCAAGGTTACTCACTGTCATCGCGGTCGATCTGGAAGGACGACTTGCAGTGCAGCCCTGACGGCTCATATCGGAGCCCAGCTTGGAGGGTTCCTGAACCGCCACACAGCTCCCCTTACTGCCAAAATCGTTACGGCCTTCTCGTGACAGCACTACGCCCTACCTATCAGAGCAAATCCCACCTCACAAGATATAGATGGGTCTCTTCACAAGCACCTGGTTGCCCTTTGCTTGATGTGTGGCCTTCAGACAGTGAATCTGGAAGTCCGGTTCACGGTGCACCCTTTCTCATCAGATGAACAATTCAGATTACCGTGCCATGGTTCTACAATGCTCAAAAATTGTAAAATCATATAGGTTATATATTCATCTCCTTCTACCTTCTGCCTTCTGCCTTGCACCACATTCAGAACAATACTGCCAGTTCCCCGTCATTCTCCAATCATCAAGACTCCCACTCCAAGACCCATCAACAATTAAGACCGCACAAGCAGCCAAAATGTCCACAAAACAGCTCTACAACCACAACAGCGACACTAGCACAGACCGGTTGGTTCTTATCAGCGTGTTCCTGGCCATCGGCGTCTTCGCCATCCTGATGCTATTCGCACATGTCCTCCGATGGCTCTTCCGTACGCACACGCAGAATCTCGAAGCATACCACCATCCTCTCCTTTCCGGAGGAATACAAACTACCTACGACACCTTCGCATCATCTTTCCAAGAGCAGCTCTCGCACGATCTTGAAATCGGGAGGATGCTGAGGCGCGAGCAGGTCCGTGATCATATCTCGGGTGTCTATCAGATCTCAGTGCGCAGACTGCAGGACGATGAGGTCTCGCTTTCGAGCGATAGTTCTCTTTCAGAGATATTTGCCGTGGGAGAGGGCGCAGACGAGGATGAATCCAGTGAGAGTGAAAGCAGCGATGATAGTGAGAGCGATAGTGATGAGGACGCGGATGTCCAGCGGCTGCTAACACGCAAAACGCCCGTTTTACCACGGAGGATTGCTTCACTGAGGGGTATGGTTAATTAGGTATGTGGGGAAAGTGTTTCATGCCTTCATGGCTGGATTTCTGAGTTTGAGCTCGGGTCGTGCACTTCGAATGGCGTTACAGTATTTGGCTATGACATGAACAGACAAAAACACCAGATGCAAACCATCCATAGCCATGCGTTGAAATAGCGAGGTACGTTGTCCACATGTCCTATGAGTACTGATCTCGTTCGATTACTCCACTCTACCAGCCTGATCGTTCGATTTGCGAACACCACATCGCTCACTCGTTTGAACACGCAGTTCTCAGGCGTATAGAATGTTGGAGGGAGATGGTGCACTGTCCCAGTGCGTTCGAAATGGCAGTGGTGAGGTATCAGCAGTTCGGTTATCGCCCCAAAAATAGCCTCTAGTTGCTGGCGATAGAAGAAGTATTTAAGGACTTCTTGGCCGTGGTCCAGATGAATATTTACATGAAGCTCCTCGATTGTTGAATCAGAGTGTAGGGTCTGAACGGCAAATTTTAGGATCTTTTGGATGTGCTTTTGGTAGATCTCTCGGGATTCTGCACCATAGTCCCATTGTGCTTCGGCTCCCTCCACGTGGTAGATGTCGATAAACACAGTTGGAAATTTCCAGGTTTTCTCTGTGGGCGGTGGAATAAGCCATGCCGTCCGGAAAGCTGACGGAGAGGAGAACTCGACTTCCAGTATTGGAGGATACCTGAACTTGTACATCGCCGCCAGAGTATCGTCACGTAACAATTTGCACGAATTGAAAGGACCACCGTTCGTGAACGTGCAGGTTGGTTGCATTGAAACCTTGGACAAACTGCTGTGGGAGTTCGACAAAAAGTTCGAGTGGTCCAGAAGAATGTGCTCGAGCACATTTCTGACGATCGAGTCGCGTATTTCCTGGGGAAGTGCAAGGAGCATGTATAGAAGTTGTGGCAGTATGTGTTCAGCGCCGGCGTAATGGTTGTGATTGTGCGAGTATCAAGATTGCTCAAATGTGCAAGGGGGTAGGACAAGACTTATAATCTTGCAATTAGTTGCAATATCCAGAACCTGGGTACTGATCACCCGCAGATAAACAGGGTCTAGATTTACCATCAACTCAAGAATCTTCTTTTAGCATACGCTGTTGTGTGTCTCGCCCTCCGCGTTGGCATTTCAACTGTGTTTCTAAGGGGTTATTGCAGACGTTTTATCCTCAAAGCTTGTGGATGTGACGACAACGCTGCTTCTTTCATCGGTGTAAGACAACCGTGTATATAATTTTAGCTAGTCTGTTGACGCTTTCAGAACAGCTAGTGAGCTGCGACCAACAGATGATCTTGCACATGTTCTTGCAAGAAGGATGCGGTCTGTAAGTACACCTACAGGAAAGTGCCAGTGTCACGAGCTGATGCGCCCTACAAAGTCACATCGGAGCAGTCGGTGAGAAGCAGCAACTCATGATCCTCAGGATCTTCTTTGTCGAAGAAATCTACCACTACCTTGCTCACTGGATCGTCAAGTTTGCTTTCCTATTCTTCTACCTCCGCTTGCCGTCAGATAAGGTATTTCGCAAATTGGTTTACTTCGACATGATCTCAAACGCCGTGATTTTCGTCGCCAACATGCAAGTTATTACCTGTCTTTAGGCGCACAACAGTGCTGACTCGGACAGTCAAATCGCTTGCCTCTAATGTATGCCTTTTGATGAAATTCTGCATCCTGGAACGCACACGAATTTCAGATGTATGCCGAACATAATATTTCTGGTTGTCCCATCAATCCCGGTATACTCAAATCTTTGATAATCCTATGAAACCATCCGCTGACTGACGTCCAGAACATAGTCCAGAACACAGTCCAAGACATATACATGTGTTACCAATTTCTACAGTACTCAATTTGTAGATTTTCACGCGTCGCAAGGCCGTGGTTGTCTCCGTCATCGGTTTTGGTGGCTTAGCCGTGCTTGTAGCATGTTTCCGTGTCATCCCACTATCGGAACTCAACTCGTCGCCCGACTTCTCGTACGTGCTTGGCAAGATGGTCGTTATAGCTGCAATTGAGATACAGTTGGATATCATTGCGGTCAATGTGCCGTCGCTGAAGACTTTGTGGACCACACTGGCTGGGGAAAGCTCCGCCGGTGATTATCGTCATGGGAGCAATTACAAGATGTCGACGCTTGACTCGCACCGGAAAAATAGGTAGACAGGATATCTAGAGAGAGTATCACCAGGCTTGAATATACCGGGCAAAGCACCGAGTCTCAAGAAGCGTTGTTCACGCAAAACAGGCCTGTTCGCGCATCTGTCAAACCTGATACAAATATCGTTGTCACCAGAGAGGTTGCGGTGGAGTTTGTGTATCAGTCTGAGTGAAATCTACGGGTCAGATGATGCATGTTCTTCACATCCTAGCTTGTCTTGCTTTGGTTCGACCCGCTTTCACCTTCACCTACACGTCACCTGCCCAGGAAGACCAATCTCTTTCCAGCTACCGTCTGCAACCCAGTTTCAACTACCACATCAACTCACCTAAAAGCTAGCACTATCAACCACCGTCTCGACCGCCGTAACCGCTTCCCAGCTTTTGACATCTACAATGACCGGCCTGTCCCGACGGAGCTCACGCGCCCACAGTATCATCTCAGAAGACACAGCGCTCACACCGCGCCCCTCTCCCGCTCCACCTACGCGCCGCGGTGGCACCCGTGGCCTACGCGCAGCATCAACCGCCGATGCCGCCCTGTTGACCGAAACATCACAGCCAACCCGACTACCACCGCACTACGTCCTTGCGCCCACAGTCCCCAGCCCCTTCGCCGGCACTCTTGAGGCCAGCCTAGATGCGATCCTGCACTGGGGTACGCTGCATGTGGCCACGCTGCGGATCCGAGACGAGCTGCTGCGCCCTGTGAGCACTTCGACGAACTGGCCTGCACTGCTGGGTAGCGCTCTTGGGACAGACAGCAAGATGTCGAGGTTCCTGCTCGAAGAGTTTGTGTTTCTGGTCACGCGCACGTTGTTCCCCGAGCAGATCGCCGAGAATAGGAGTGCAATGGGACGGCTGTACGAGCGCAAGAAACACCTTGCTATCAGGATGGTGCTGAGGTACGATATGCTGCGTGAGTGGTGTCTGGGCGATGGGCCGGTCAGTAAGAGGGATATAAGTGTTGCGTCTGTGCCGCCTGGTGTTCCTACTCCGGGGGAGGAGACAGAGAGTATGGCGCTGGCCGATAGTTCGATGAACGACATGGGGATGGGGGAAGAAGGAAAAGAGTACAAGAGGAGGCCGCTGATGCCAAATGTATGGCCCACGCTAATCGCTGCGCCGGCGAGCGGGTACTCGACGCAGGGTGTTAGGGAGAGGATGAAACATTATGTCACACCACTTGACCAGTACCTGCTTCTGAGCGATGAGGAGGTACGCGGGTGGGGTAAAAAATGGCTCCTGGTGAGGGCAAGCCAGATCGTGTTGCAGTGGCAGTGGCTGAGGCAGAAGAACGAGAGGCTAGAAGAAATGGAGATTGGTGGGTGGGAGGAGCTGGATGGGAAGGCAGAGGAGTGCGAGTGGATTGCTGAGAAGAGAGATGGGCCTGTGATAAAGGCGGGAAAGGGTGTGGAGGAGGGGGAATAGAAAGAAGGTCAGGGATTGGAAGGGTACTCTGGGCGTACTATGTATTGCAGAGAGTTGGGTATCATATAAAGCTTCTAGCTTTGACGGTGGTACTACTTGTTGAAGCCCACGTCGTAGCGTCAACCAAGATAATCGCTAATCCCCCTCTGTGTCGCTTGGCGCCGAAGAAAGCGGGGACCCAGAACCGAAAGACAAGAAAGAAGGAACCTTGCGACCCGCCTTCTTCTGCGGCGGCATCCCTGACATGACCTCAAGAACTTCTAGCATGCCCAAGAGTCGCCCTGAGCTCGCTTCCATGAGCTCTCGTGCCTGCTTCTCCTCTCCAGCATTGCCTCTCTTGCCTCTGCCAGACCCAAACACGTTGTGTCTCGTTTGTATCCCAACTTCCATGGCCTCTCGCAGCGCTTTCGTAGGCTTGAGTCCGTCTTCTGCCATCATGAGCATAGAGAGCTGTTCAAGAATGAGAGAGACCTTGGCATTGGCTGCAAAACTCTGGCTGCCTTTTAAAGGGAGCAGGATTTGCTCGAAGTGCTCTTGCGTTGGGTCGAAGCGAAAGTAGTCTGGCAACGTACCACTAGCGAAAGGCAGCAGTAGGTTGGCAAGGAACATGTACTTCATGGGTCCAGGCACCGTCAATGAGGTAAGAAAGACGTTGAAGATCATAGTAGGCAGATACCGGAAGTCTTCCACAACGTTATCGAACCAGTCGCTGAGGGTTGTGAATTGACCAGGCAGCCTGGTCGCTACTTGTGCTAACTGAGACTTGTTAGTCAAAAGCTAGCTGTGGAGAATTCCTTGACTCACCAATACGAGAAGACGTTGCCGCAGTGCTACTGCGTCGCCGCCGCCGAGTCGTTCGATAGCGTTGTGTAAATTCAGGCTGCCGGTATTGATATCTGGGAGATCAGGCGGGGAGGTGACCTCGAACTTGCGCTCGATCGCGCGCGTCACTCGTTTCGGAATGTCCTGTATCTCTTCTTCGCTGTCGTAGTCTGCCACCTCGCCAGCCTCGAAATCGACGTTGCCAATCTTCTGCTTCTTGTTCGATCTCTCTTCCGGTTCTTTCGTTTCGTTCTCCCAGACCTCAGGATAGTCTTTCAGGGAGTCTGCTGATGCTATGGCAAATATTGCCTTCACCATTCGCCGTCTTGACGTACGAGTGATCGCCTGTCCCTCGCCAACAACATAGCGCCATATGAGACTCTGCTGCAATGCGGCCTCCTTGACTTCTTCGTCGTGTTGGCTGTGTTTAACGCAGACATCCCAATCTGCCTCGAGAAAATCCAACATGACTGTAAGCCACAGCTTCCATCTCTCCCACCGTTTCTTGAATGCCGCAGAACAGTTGAATGCCCACCCGACGATATGCCAGAAGTCGTCTGCTCGATACCACAAACTCTTGTCGTTGGCTACTTCGCAGTAGAGATGGTCGATGTCGTCTTCTTCAGCAGGGGACACACTTCTAGTCGCATTCCTGTACCCACGAGGGCGTCGCCGAGTGCGCTCGGTGGGAAATGTGAAAGCCTGCCGTATGTACGGGTAGGCTGGCGATTCGATTGTGTGCAGAAGACATTGAAGGTAGCGCAGCGCAGCATCGGAGCCTTTGCTGTTCTCCGAAGAGGCCATTTTGAACTTATGAGGGATTAAGGAAGCGGCGAGCGCAATCTGCGAGGTCGGTGGGAGGAAGCCGGTATAAGGCTGCGCGGGCGTGGAGATGGATGTGCCCGCTGCGAGTAGGCTGAAGAGGAATTCGTACGCGTTTGCAACTGGGACATGTTAATAGGCATAGGTACAAGCTAGAGAGAGCGCTTACATTGAAATCCCTCAATGAATGCTTTCGCATGGTTGGCGAGCTCATAGGGCGCTGGTTTGGTAGGGCGCCGTTGCGCGCGTCGCGGCCGTGTTCCTACTGCCGCAAGCGCAGGCGACGGCACATCTCTGCTGATTGTTCCAGAAGACATCTTGCGCTGCAGCGCAGGCGCTGAAGCCTTGTTTATGACGCTGATGAGTTGTGCGACATGTTTGGAAGAAGACGATGGAAGTGGACGTGGGGGAAACAGACGCGTCGCGTTTTCGCGAGGTCACGTTGGTCGGACGCCAGTGCATTTATGATGTATTGCCATGAACAAAGCTCGGCGTTTCAGTTAGTATATATTTTATCCGTGTTAAGTCAGTTCTGCTCTTATTGCATGTTGTCAGAAGAAGAAGAATAGCAATGTCACGGCGTCAAGATAGCATAGATCTTACAGCAAAGCACGGAGTCAAACGAAGCCAAACACGAAAGGAATAGATGTGCCCAGAGTTCAGGGAGAAGCAGGACGAAATACATACTGGAGGTATTGATGTTGAAACGTGGTAAGATCTCGTTGGGACGGAGGCAAAATAACTCAGCTAACCAGGGTTGGGACGAAAAGAACGGAGCATCCGTACCAACAAGACATCAGCAGCAAGGGGCGAAAAAGAAGGTCTGAGTGATGTTGTAGAGTACAGAAAGGGGCATGAAGGAGACCGTACATCAATCCAGCCCACCGTCTCTCAAGACGCACAAGGCCGATCCCCGCTTCGCTCCCACATCAAGACACCACCTGTCGAGCGAAGTAGACAAGCAAAAGGAGCCTCAAAAAGGGCCAAAAGAGAACGACGCAACTGTCCTGGTAGAAAACGAGACGTAGGCCCAGAGCACACTCCGTTCCGAATGCTCAAACTCGCACACAAGGACGACAAGTTAGCAGATAGTTGAGGCAGCAAAAACAGCTGCAAAAATGGCAAAAGGTTACGACCGACGTTGGCAGGATTCGAACCTGCGCGCCCGAAGGCATATGATATCTAGTTGATGAACTCGTTCGAGTCATACCCATTAACCACTCTGGCACAACGTCTGGTGTCATTTGATTGGTTGAGTTTATTGCGGTAACGTATATATACTGCTAAATTTGCAGCGCCCGAGGCGTCTTCTCGACATCAATAGTAATTAGAGACGTCGAATAACGAAAGGGGGGAGGGGCCACGAACTTCTGATTCACATCAGAGCTCTTGAAGCCCGCCGCCCTCAGTCTTACGCCGGTAGTCAGCTCGCATGACCAATAGATTGTTATCCCCCAGACCGAACAAAAATGTACATCAGACCCACGCCCCGGTGATGTTCGGGCTCGCTTGTCTTTTCAGGCGCTCCGAGTCCCACTGGCAAACTTTCAGCCCAGTGACCCCCCGCCCCCAAAGGCAGCATGTTGGCAAAAAGAAACTCGCGTTTCCGGTACCGGGAATCGAACCCGGGTCTTTCCGGTACTTCAGTCGAGTGATCGGTTGAAAGCGGAATATCCTAGCCTCTGGACTATACCGGAGATGGTATTGTTGATGAAACAATAAAGAGTAAGAATGAATATATACATACAAAATATCCAGTAAGCGTTGCTGAACGATACAGTCAAATATCGCCCCTGCCTAGTGGTGTGTTTGGTACATGTAGATCATTCCGCTGAGGCTTGCCGTGGACGCCTAAAATTCATTCTTCGACATGTCGTTGGCCGAACACCATGCAACAAGCATCTTAGAAAGCGATGCAAGTAATTTCAAAATACAACTCAACGCAAAAGATCTTCGTTCTGACCGCCAGTAAGTATTTCATTGCATGCTCATTACACTGACTGAAGTTCAAGTAAATACTAGCGTTTTAATAGGCTATCCTACCTGCGCGCGATACTTAGAAGCTTGTTGCTTCTAGCCGATCGCGCCCTCACAACTACTAAAACACACCTCTTACTTTAGACAAACGGATTCCAAGGCCAGCACTACCTAGGTAGCCGATCAAGGACATGAATTACCAGGTGCCCCTTCGACTTACATGCGTCCTATTTGTGTGGCAGAATTTGTTTTGGTTTGTAAGAAATGGTGATAAGTCTAAAAAAGCCTCTGTAATCGGTGCTGCGGATCAGCGGCTGATAGCCATCACTCGATGTCTGTGAGCGTAATGCATGCACTCAGCGCTAGGTTGGAAATACTTGGATATAATACTGCACCTAGCCGCCTATGGCTAGCCCACAAGCTTCGCCACTATACGCTGACTGAATCTCTATGGCAGGGTGTTGCGCAGAACGCCTGCACTCATCAGTACCAGTTCTGCCACTGATCTTTCTCCTACAAACCTAGGTTGCTTCAAAGAATCGTTGCATATACCGCGCGAGTGAGCACTCCACAGCCTAGGCTCCATGAGGCTTCTCCAGATTGGTCCAGGGCGTGACCTCAGCCTTGTTGAGATCACAAGCGACCAACCTCCTCCATATGCGATACTTTCCCATACATGGGGACCGGACAGAGAAGAGGTCACTTACGAAGACATCAAAAACAAGTCTGGAAATAAACCTGGGCACAAAAAGATCCGCTTTTGTGCCGAGCAGGCTAAGTCCGATGGCTTGGAATATATCTGGGTTGATAGCTGCTGCATCAACAAGGAGAGCAGCTCTGAACTTACAGAAGCCATCAATTCGATGTTCGCCTGGTATCAGAAGGCAACCAGATGTTACGTGTTCCTTTCGGACGTCACGCTAACTCATATCAAGAACGGAGGTGTAGATGAAGCATTTCAGAAGAGCAGATGGTTCACTCGTGGATGGACGCTCCAGGAACTTCTCGCACCCCGTTTGGTTGAGTTTTTCACACGAGAAGGTGTAAAATTTGGGCACCGCAGTTCATTGAGTACACAAATCAGCACACGTACCGGCATCCCAATCGATGCCTTCAAAGGGAAACCACTGCGCGACTTTTGCATCCATGAGCGAATGTCTTGGGCACAGGAGCGAACAACGAAACGAGTAGAGGACGAGACATATTGTCTGCTTGGAATATTCGATGTAAACTTGCCGCTATTGTACGGCGAGGGCAAGACCAGGGCGTTCCTGCGCCTCCGAGAACAGATTAACAAGTATTCGAGCGGTACGACAACGATGCAACCGGGAACACTAGCGGTCATTGGGATTTCTGAGAATCTTCTTCAGTTTATTGATTGGCTGTCAGCTGTACTACGCGCTAAGCCGCGCAAGACACAAAACATGGCGGATGGTATAAACATACCTCTCTCAGAGGCCCCTCGAAGTCTGAGGTATCAAGCAAAACGTATTGATCCAACTGCAGAGATCTTGAGGTCCAATGGGCCAAGGCAGGTAAGCCTTCACACAGGACGATATTCAACTTCGGTGTTTGACCTCTACGTTATAGTGTTTGGTGGATGTAGCCAAGAGCTGCATAGTCGAGGCAAACTCCGTTGCAAAGTTAGCACAGAATTTCCTAGATGGGACAGCTGCAGGAGAGGATGCAGCTCTTCGCAAAAAGTACAAAGAACACTTGAAGAGCAAAGGGGGTCAGATGACATTGACAGACGTTCTGGAGCTATGTTGGAGGCCAGAAAAGCGGGAGACGTCTTTGCGGCAGCTGGCCAAGAACCGTAACCACATCTCACAAGTTCTCCATGATGTCAACGAGTCCATGAGAGTTTCTGCCGGACTGCTTCAGGGTCTATTCGAGCCGCAGCACGCTCACAAGGACCCAACGCTTCGCAGAGGGTCTAAGAACGAGAGCGAAGGTCATTCCGCAGAGATAAGTCTACAGCTGGCGCAATTGCGTGAAGACTCACAGCAGCGACATCTTGGTGTTCTTAATGCGATCGATGATTTCGTTAGATCCATCGGAAAAGGTCAAGTATTCCCAGTGCTACCTTCAACGCTAACTCAGTATGACCCATCCTTAAAGAGTCTGGCCTCGAACGGCTATACTTTGATCGAAGACAAAATGTTGGACGCTCTTTGGTTCCGTAGAATGGCTATCAGAGAGATCGAGGTTAGCAAAGCTTACCAGGAAACCTGCGCGTGGATTTTTGACGAACCGGCTGATACTGGCTCACCGCATGACAACTTCCTACATTGGCTCGAAACAGGACAGGGTATATTTTGGATCAGTGGGAAAGCCGGATGCGGCAAGTCAACTCTGTTGAAATTCTTGCTCAGAGATGAACGAACAACGCAAGCATTGAAAGTATGGTGTGATTCCAGCGACCTGATCACAGCATCGTACTTTTTTTGGCTGGCAGGGAGCACTTTGCAGAAGAATCAGGAAGGACTCTTACGCTCACTGTTACATTCAATACTCAGTCAACGCCGAAGCCTGATCTCTAGAGTTTTTCCCATGATATACAATACCATGATGACCCGGTATGGATCTCCTTCAACGTTTTCGACAAAGCACTGACTAGAGATATCGAAAGGCTCTTTGGAAGAAGCAAAAACCCGAAGAATTTCTTCGCATGTGATCACGTAGGCTGTGGGAATGTCTTCCAGGAGATAGATAGGCTTCACGGACACCAGAAGACTTGGTACAGGCCCTCAATCTCAGTGCTCTTAAGACGAAACTGATACTTCCAGTCACGAACATGACCTGGACAACACAAATACCGAGAAACACGATACCGATATCTTTGGAACCTTTGTGCTAGCTGAGTTGCGCGAGGGCTTTCTTTTACTGATGCAAGAGCTCCCTCATGACATGAAGATTGTCTGTTTTGTTGATGGATTAGACGAGTACTACGGCCATCATTAGGACATCATCTCCTTGTTTAATTTACTGGTGGCCTACTCCAGTAATATTAAACTTGTGGTATCGTCTCGACCGGAGGCAATCTTCGTAGAGTCTTTCCAAAAATGGCCTAAGCTGAGGGTGGAGGACCTAACCCGTGGAGATATTGAGCACTACGTACGAGACAACCTGTTCTCACATGATAGAATGCTTTCGCTGCAGACTCGCAACAAAGACGCCGCCACACAAATCCTTAGAGCAGTCATGTCGAAATCATCTGGGGTCTTCCTTTGGGTTTTCCTAATAGTTCGCTCGCTCCTTGAAGGACTTATGGATGGCAGTACGCTCGAGGAGCTCTTGGAATTGACCGAAGAATATCCTCGAGAGCTTCAGGACGTGTATCACCAGATGTTCGCTCGTATGAAGGATAATCATCGACGACAAGCCTTTCGTTTAATGTCATGTATCGCGCGAGCTCAGTGGCTTGAGGATGAGTTGCCAAGTTTACTGCGCTTGTCGCTCACAGATCACGACCCAAGTTCTGCTTTACAGCATGTAAAGCAGTTTTCAGAAGAAGATGTAGCTGATATGCTCAACAGCGCACAAGCGAGGATACGAAGTCGTTGCTGCGGTCTTCTGGAAGCGAACAATCTTGAAGGCGAGGGCGGTATCAGCTATCTGCATCGAACAGTATCCGAATTCGTCAAAGATATGACACCAATGCTTGAAGAAGCAAGTGAGAAAGAAGGATTCGACCCGAGCTTACGACTGATGACGTCCATTCTCTTGAAGTTCAAGGCACGAGACAAACATCTCATTGGTCCTTCCATTGCCTTCAAAGGCGATCAGGGATATACCTCAACAGTGGATGCATTCTTCACGAATTGTCGGAGGTATGGTTTCAGCCCCGGAAGCAACCTAGTTCCATATGTGCGCGAGTTCGACAGAGTTATGTCTGAGTTTTGGGAAATGAGATCAAATGTGAAGGGGAAAATGCCATGGGAAAGAAAGTCATGGATGAACATCGTTCCTGGCCTAAGTGCGAAGGTCGAGGGCCAATCCAAGAACATGCATCTGGGTATCCTAGCTCGCCATTACGGAATCGAAGAAGACATGAAATGTGGAAAGCAAATGGGGAGAGATACATTTACATCCAACGCGTTATCATTCATGCCACCAGAAAAACCGGCTTGGGCAGATCTTGACCCACACACAAGGCTAAACTTCTATGCGGAAGGGACTCATCATACGGCACAGAAGAATAGCTCGAGAGGAAAGAAGACTCGACCGCCATCCAAGAACAAGCAGAAAGCTGGACAGAGCCTGAGTGCCATACCACCGAGAAATGCAGGACATGCAGTGAATCAGAAGGTCGTTGACTGCGCTCGCTGCAAGACGTCGCAGGAACTGTTACCAATGGGATTCGAGCCGGCAAACATTAACCGAGCCTTGCGAGAAGCGGGGGTCGGTACTGATACGCAGGCACTTGTTAGTTGGCTCATCGAATTCGGGAACACCATCATCGCAGGGTCAGCAGATGCCAAGAAAGCGACAGATGGAACTGTATTCCTCCCTCCACGAGATCTCAATCGTCTACATGGCAGAGAAAGTCAGGAGCAAGCTGCATCTCAGTGGTCCACAATTGCGGCAGCACCAAAGGCCCGGGAGCATCAAAGGTCCATTGTCGGCGCCAATTATGAACCAAGAACAGTGCTAGCAAGATCAGGGAAGAAGGGGCAAAAGAAGGTCGATTTAAGACCGCCCCCTTTAACGGCACGGTCGGAGATGGGCAGTATTGACGTTGGATCGGGGACGTTCACATGGATATTCGAGCCAGGATTATCCGCAGATCAGATAACCAAACTACGAGAATGTTTGTCTGGCATGGGAACCTGACGAGGCATTGCTCGAGCAAACATGGCCAATGGTTATAGCTCTCAGCAAGTCTTCACACAGCATTGCAGACTTAAGCTTTGGAGGCTTTGGACCGAGCGCACTGCTCCACGCGAGCTCAAGAGATCACCGTCGAAGAATATGAGTATATCAAAGTCATCTTGTTGTCTAACCATCCATCTGAGAGCCTCTCGGGCCAGGTATCGCTCGCTAAACCGCATCAAAAAAATCGAATCACCCACGCGCACACATGCACGCATCCCCTACTCCATCGCCCTCTGCTTCCCCTTCCCTTTCGAACTCCGCATAACCATCGCCTCGCCATCATCTTCCTCCTGCACACTCTCCACCGTCGTACTCGTACTCCCAGTCACACTCCTATCGTCCTCGACACTCCCCCTGCGGCCAAAAATCTTGCTCAGCCCGGATAGTCCGTTGTGGCTCCTTGACCCCGTCTCGCTCCTGCTCAGGCTGAACAGGCTACCAGACGATGTGTTCCTCTTCACGCTGTCGCTTTTGAGGAACGACAGCGACCCGCTCGAGGTGTTGCGTTTCAGCTCTGCCTCGTCACCGGGAGCTGAGGACGCAAGTGTGCTCTCGCGACGAGATTTACGGGGGTCTTCAGATTTGGCGTTCCAGGCGGCGTAGTAGTTATCAGGGCTAACGGAGAGGGCGACGGGAGGCGAGGAAGAGGGTGAATTTTTGAGAGATTTCCAGGCGGTGCGGATTGTGCTGCGGTGGTCTGAGAGGTGTTAGTTTGGGAGCTTGGAGGTGACAGTGAGGGCTGGAAGAGGACGTACGGATGTTGCCTGCGCCGCCGCGGCCGTAGATGATGTAGGGGTCGGATTTAGGGCTTGTTGATGAGGGCATTTTGTGTGGTGTCGGATCCAAGATATGAGGATGGTCGATGCGGCGTAAGAAGTGTAGTGTCGATTAACGCAGATGTGCAATGTCGATGTCTTATTCTCCTTCAATTGAATTCTTCCCGTCGTCGTAATTGTCGAAGTATATGTGTTAGAGCCAACGTGCAAAATTACCTCAAACGGTTCATCCACGGGGTACCACCATATATCCCCAGACATGACCGCAGCCCACACGTAGCCCAACGCCGACATCGTCGCCCTGCGCCTATCTCCCATCTCCCATTCTCCGAATCAACCCGCATGCGTCTATCTTCTCCTACTCCGTGCGCCTGGATCCAATCACAGCGCGCTCGGCGTAGAGGCTTGGACGAGCTTTCGTAACCCGGCGCGTCACATCACTGGCCGGGGCGCAAGAGAGCCACTATGAAATGCGAAGCTTATCAGAGCTTGGGAAGCGTATATCACGTGGAGGATGATTGTGACTGTCACGATTTGTGTGACTTTGGCGGCGGGCTGGGTCCGGCGAGGCGTGAATGGATAGTGGGATGTGGCGGGGCAGATCTGGGGTGTTCTAGGCGAGATTAGTGCTGGAGTCGGGGAGATCGGCCAGGCCTCGAGAAGGTTGATAGAAGGATGATCAAAGGGGAGAGATTGAGGGTACAATTTGACGTAGGATTGTAAGCGAAATCGCATGTCACACAGCAGGAACTCAGACGTGCCGGAGCTTCCTTTAAAGCTTCGACTTATGCATTGCTCCTATCTTGGAGGCTTGGTATAAGCGGAAAGTTATCGTAGGTATCAGATTGCACATTGATTGCAAGATAGTTGATCGGCCGTCGGAGAATTGATGACACGATGATTTGTGTCATCGAAGCCCGGCTTCTAGACTACCAAAGTTGGGCTTCACATCCAACTTGCTCCGTTAGCGGCACCACCCGTACGTTACACAGCTTGCTACCGGTGATCTGACATTGGAGACAGGACCCTTGGCCAGTTCGTGCCAGACAGCTCATACAACACCGAAGCCCTTCGCATTCTGGATCGCCAGCTCCAGCTTCCGCCTCATCTTCGCTTTGTCTTTATATTCAGGTAGGTACAGCTTGCCAAAGCAGGTACTGCTGGTTGGCAACTGCTCTGAATCACCTCCCATGCGCACGATGTTGAATGTGAGGCTCTTGTAGCCTGTGACAGGCACTCTGTTGCTTGCAGTTACAAACTCTAACAAATGCGTCGCATCTTCTTGAGGGTAATCCTGCACAATCTCCCAGAACATCTTCACCGTGGGGTGCGTAGCATCGTAATCTTCGTAGGTTGTGCAAGCGCGCAGCTCTGGGATAGAGATGATCTGAGTGCCTTCGACAAGTTTCTTGAGTGATTGAGGTGTAAAGAATTCGAGGCTGCGCGCGTCAAGACATGTGTGAAACCCGTTCTTGAATGCTTTGAGCTGAGGACGGACGGAGTGGAGGATGAGGTGCGCAACGTAGTCTCTGACAAAGGCTCCGCGTGTCTCGTTCGTAACAAGTGGTACCTCATCGGGTACTGAATCTGCATTGTCAGGTATTGTCATATCGACATCGACCTTCTGGCCGAAAACTTCGTAGCTGAAAGCGTAGTCTCGCATGAAGACGTCGGCCACGTCGCCATCCTTCCAGTTGAGAAGCGCCTCGAAGGACTTGGCAAGATCAGGCCAGCCGTCGCGAATGTAGTCAATGCTTGTGTGGTCATCCAGGAATAGGAACCGCGAGTTGAGCATCAGGTTGTAGAATGTTACGGGAAAGGTAACAGGCAAGGTAACACCGTTGTAGATGGCAAGGCTGAACAACACGCCCAGCATCTTGTACTTCCAAAGAGGCTCTAGACAGCCGGGTTGAAACCAGGTCATCTGAGTCTTTGAGTCAACCGTGAACATGCCTAGAAATGTTAGATTTGTTTGCGTGCCGAACAGAGTTGTGCTTACCGTAGTCTGGCGCGAACGCCTCGCCCAATACGACGCGAAAGAACTCGTATGTGACACCACCATGATCTAGGCCGACCTCGCCTTCCTGTTGGCCAAGCTTGATCTTCAAAGGTTTGAGCAGTGTCTTCCGTTCCCGTTTCCAAAGCTGATCGAGGGTGTCCTTCAATGGCTCCTCTCGACTAACATCCAATATCAAATAGTCGTTTAACGTAACCTTGAGTCGATGCTTAATCATGTACAAATATGGCTCGCGGATGATCGAATCCAACTGGCGCAGCATTTGCTGAGTGTGCTGGGTGTGGTCATACTGAGCCATCATACTTGTAAGGTTGACAACACGGAAGAATCGAACGAGGTACTCGGTCGGATGCAGTTCTGGATACTCCAGAACATGGAGGGTGTTGGGTTGCGGTGTCCATTTGAGGTACTTCAC
The DNA here is from genome assembly GCA_022560025.1 of Stagonosporopsis chrysanthemi. Classification (NCBI taxonomy): domain Eukaryota; kingdom Fungi; phylum Ascomycota; class Dothideomycetes; order Pleosporales; family Didymellaceae; genus Stagonosporopsis; species Stagonosporopsis chrysanthemi. The sequence goes on along the minus strand of JAFISE010000012.1, from coordinate 180,291 downwards.
AGGCTCATCGACAGCGTTCATGTGTTCATGGAGATATGGGATCCTGAACATCCGAGACCACAGGTTGAGCTGGCGCTCGCGATCATCTACCACTGTCAATGCTAAACCGCAAGTGATAAGGAATAAATGCTTACGTAGATTGTGAAGCAGCATCACGGCTGTTCCGATGCTGGACCATTTGTTGATCTCGACGTTACCATCCCACTTCTTAACGATAATTGTCTTGAGCCACTCGACGAATGTAGCCGTGACCGTCCATCCAGGATCCTTATTTGTCGTTGCCGGTTTCAACTTGCGTTTGTTCTCAAGCGCAACGCGCTCAACCACCTCCAGGTGTTGGATCAGTATGGATGACAAAGTGTCTTCCGGCGCTGCATGTGTAGATCCCGTTGCAACTGCTTCCTTGTGCATTGATTCGATGACATGATCAAAACAACTTCGAACACCTATGGCCCGCAGCAGGTGATCGGCAAGCATTACAGCCGGCTCGTATTCCAACGCATCGATGATGTTGATATATGGGTCGACAAAATGGTCAGCGTCAGCTGTGGCACTAGGAATGATGATCCCCCAGGAGCGTAAGCTTCGCAACTGCGCCCAGGTACGCGGCCAGCCCACTGGCACCGAGGACGTCAAAGCATGGATGCATAACATCACAATGTGAGCCGCCTCATGATTGTTGAGATAGCGTGGGCGATCTTTGATCTCAGTCTTGTCTTTGGCTAACCCAGCTGCCGAACGATCGCTTGACCTAGAACTGCTTTTGGTGGTAACGTTTGGCTCGAGTGCTGGCGGACGAGTGAGAAGAGCCTTCACAGAAATAGAGAGGCTGTCGAATATCAAAGCCCCTGTATGCTGACTCCAGTCTCTGAAAGAATGTGCAAGTCGAGCAGAGTCTAGGTGCGGGAGCGGCGAAGCTTGGAAAGCTTCATTTGAATCATGAAATGATTGCAGTAGTGTCTCTGCATGGCCAAGTGTGTAGAACAAGGACCGGTTGACAAAGGTCTCAGCCCTCTGGGTCGACGGAGGTGGAGATTGATGATATGCGGTCCTGTTGGCCGAACCTTGGTCCTGCCGTCCGTGGATCTCATCCCTGAACTGATTCAAAGTATCACAGCTCAGACTCGACGCCGCCGGTATGGCTGTCTGTCGACCCTTATCAGAATCCGGGGCGGTTTGCTGAGGGAGCACGGGCGCTGCTGTGAGTTTCGGCTTCGCGACGGCAGGGACAACTGTGCCACCAAGTGTGAATGACTTCTTGCCAGTTCTTGTGATCGACATCTTCGGTCTACTTGTTGCACTGTCGAGCGATGCGCTATCCGTATTCTTGGTAGAAGCAGGCTGGTCAGAAGCCATGGGCCGGTAGGGCACCTTATGGACCAACTGACCATTGCTCAGCACTTCCGGTTGGTCTCGAGGCGCATGTGCCTGGCCCTGTACACGCAGGTTTTCCTGTGAATGCTGGCGGGTGAAAAGTAATGTTCCATTCGCGCGTACGGCGTCGTTTGCACTGCGTGTGCGCTGGTCCAGTCGCGTGTCATTGCTCGGCGCACGTAACGTATGAAGTGCCGACATAGGGCTGGGGATCGACTTCGAATACGAGTATATTACGGACACACTATCGTAAAGGTTCTGCCCGATTGACTTAGTATCCTTTTTGATCTGATGTCGACTCTCAATGACATGTGCCACTGCTTGCCGTGTCTTGATCTGCTCTACTCGCTGCGCGCGGTGTGTATCGTCGACCCCTCCATCTCGAATGTCTACGTCGACTACGGATTCGATCTCGAAAGAGCTAGGCGACACCTTGAGCTCATGAGGGCACAGTCCGCGATGGGGGTTGCTCTGACTGGCGAGGTAGTGCGCCAATGCTCGTGCGGTGAGCTGCGTTGGCGGACGGTACGGCTTGGAAGCACCGCGCTTACTGCGTGAGAGACATGTCGATGTATCACAATAGGCGCTCTTACAGCCATGTAGTATCTGTGACAGGTATCTACAGGGCTATTAGCGTTCGCAAACAGTGAACGTTGATAGGTACCACGCCGAACGTACCGGCGCACGAGGTTCTGGAAGTCGCGTTGTCTTTCCAGCTGTGAGCATTCTATAATGCGAGCTGGATCCTGCACGTCGATCACATTGCTGAGACGGTTCTGCAGTGCCCGTGATGAGTCTCCGTGGCCGTCGGAGCATACGTCGGAAGACAGCGCGCTGGAGTCGTGGAAGGACCGTGGTTCATCTCGAGGGTGTTGCGACCCCCCTCCCAACGAGGTCATATCATAGAGCGAATGTAGGAGTGATGTGTATATTTGTGTCCGCACACAGATAGTGAGTACCGCATTGCGCAGCTAGACGGCGGCCGTAGGGCTGATGCATAGCTCCCGCACCTGCCATGCACCTGCGATCCGCATGGGCCACGGAAGCGGCAAGGGTCGTGCTTGGCGCGCAAGGACGTCATTGGCGCAACACTTCAACGTCCAACGTTTTGCCGCCGCAGGGACTCTGCGTGCGATTCCATGATTTTCGCCGTGGTAGAGCCTTCCACAAGAGGAGTTAGATAGCCTGCACTTGCTTTCTAATCGCAGCTAAACCGAGCCTCCAAGAACAGAGATTTTGGCCCCTCGGCCAGTCACAGACGCCTCAAAAACGATTCCGCACAACCCCACTTGCTAGTCAATTATTCTTCCATTTGCCCTCCGCGACCACCACCAGCGTTCACTTTGACACCCCTCTCCTTACCCTATACTCCCACAAGCCAGCACCATGGCATCCCAGGAGGTGCCTACCCAGGCCAACATTCAGTCCACCCATCCTTTCACCTGCAACACATGTCAGGTCGCATTTCGCTCGGGCGAGCTGCAGCGGGCTCACATGCAGACCGACTGGCACCGCTACAACCTCAAGCGCAGAGTCGCCTCTCTGCCCCCTCTCTCCTCTGAGATCTTCACCGAGAAGGTCCTTGCGAACAAGGCCTCCGCTGCCGCATCTGCCGCAAAGGCCTCGTTCGAGAAATCCTGTGCACCCTGCCAAAAGACATACTACAGCGAGAATGCCTACGCCAATCACCTGAACAGCCAAAAGCACCGCACAAACCTTATGAAGGCGTCGAGGGGTGGCCACAACGACGATGCCGTGTCCGTCAACGGCTCTGTTATGAGCTCTGCGTTTTCCCTCGGCGAATCTATGGCCGAGTCGGAGGCCACTACAGTTGGCGACAAGGAGGTCGCAGATGTCACCGCTGATATGGAGGACGCCAGTCTGGAAGACGGTGCCACAGAGGAAGCCTCTACCGAAGACGGCCAGAGCTCAGTGGCCACATCCAAGATCGTCACCGATCCGCTGCAAGACTGCTTGTTCTGCAACTACAAGTCGCCCACAACGGCGTTGAATTTGCACCATATGGGCCGCTATCACGGCATGTTCGTACCTGAGAAGGACTTCCTGGCAGATTCAGAGGGTCTGTTGAAGTACCTCCACAGCAAGATTCACGAACAACATGCTTGCTTGAAGTGCCACAAGGTCGTGCACACAGCGTCTGGCATCCAGACACATATGCGTGACCGCGGTCACTGCATGATCGCGTTTGAGAGCGACGAGGAGCTTGTCGAGATTGGCGACTTCTACGACTTCAGCAGCACGTATGACGACCAGACCGCCTTCAACAACATGCACGACGAGGCAGAGGCGTCAGACGACTCTTCGTCGACAACAGGAGGCGGTGTTAAGCTCGGCGCCAGACGCGAGGCCAAGACGACCACAGAAGATGACGCCGAAATGTCTAGCGGCGAGAATGACGAGGGCTGGGAGACTGACAGCACAGTGTCAAGCGTCCCGACAGACGAGATCGGCGCAGTACCAATCGACCGCTCGCACCGTCACAAGGGTCTCCACAAGTCAAGACACCACAACCACGCTGACCCCCGGCCCCACCGAGCTGCCGACGGCTTCCACTCGCACGCCCACGCCACACCAACAGCTGTATACCACGACGAATACGAGCTGCACCTCCCCTCCGGCCGCACAGCAGGCCATAGGTCGCTCAACAAGTACTACAGGCAGAACCTGCGCAACTACCCCGGGGTGGCCGAGCGCATGGAGAACGCCCAGCGCCGTCTCACCGCTCCCGCAGACGACGAAGACGGCGATGCCGAGATGGAGGACGGCGAGCAGCGCGGCCGTGGTGGTCGTGAGATCGTCACTCGCGCCAATGGTGGCCTCGGCATGATCGGTGTCAGCGACAGCAAGAAGAAGGAAGTCGCCGCGCTCGAGAAGAAGCAGCAGAAGCAGGCCGATCGCGCGAGGAACAGGTACCAGGCCGGAAACGAGAGGAGGGGTAACTTCCAGAAGCACTTCCGCGATCCATTGCTGCAGTAGTGATCGGAAGACGCTTTGGGTGGAGCTTTACGGGCATGTTTGGCGTTTACGGGCATGCGGGCTTAGAGACGGGGTTAGATATGCATCAATGAGACATGATATCAGACTTTGGCTTCGACCCTGTTGACAAAATGCGTCCTCGCTTCTGCCGCGAGTCTCATAGCTACCATAACTGAAGCCACACACTCTACAACAGCACTATTACAAAAGTCTTCATCCTAAAGGCTATAAACATATATAGAGACTTACTTGAACTGTATTATCAAGTAGGTGCAAACCCCTTACAGGCGTTGATGAGCGCGTAGTATAAGCTTGAATTGGCAGGATGACTGGTGTTCCTGCTAGTGATTCCTCAAAAAAATGAGCTCCTTTGTAGCACCCATGGGCCCACTACCACCTCCAGAATTCCATCTATGGTAGGCCCCCATCGGCCCAGCCCCTATCTCTCACTGATGTGTGATAGGCTTCCATACCTGTCAAAATTCCTTATCTTCCACCGGAGATATACTTTGCCATTGCGCAACACGTGCATCGTGACGACCTTCCTAACTATCGTTTAGCAAGCAAAGTATCCAACGAGCCGGGGAAACAGGAGCTCTTCAAGACAATCGTACTTCGAAGTACTCTCGACAGTGTTTCTGGGTTCCAGCAAATCATACGGAACAAGCTTCTATCCCGACTCGTGCGAACTCTGATCTGGGATGTTACTGCCTGGAGGGTCGGTCCAAATGTAAGAGACTGGCATGAATGGGTGAGGCACTGCGAAAGGCGAGCCAAGATTGTTGATTCTGATCAAGCAGCCCTTTACATCGAGCTCGCTGCGGGTCGACAATATTGGGAGGATTACCTGACGCGCCGTGACGAAGAAATAGCTGCAATGGAGGCTATCCATGCAAGTGTTTTCTCTGCAAACGGGTTGACGAGTTTTGAACTGCCAAGCTTGCAGAAAGTTCACGTGCTCAAGGGTACTATGTATCAGTGGGATAATGGGCGTGTGTGTCTATTGCACAAACAAGCCCAGCTGCTCGTTACCCGCCCTCTCAGCAAATGGCGGGGAGATGCGATTAGGCATTCTCTTGCTCCCCAGTTGCGGAAAGCTATGCTTGCTATCGCCTCAAGCGCAACCAAGTTGCGATTTGATGGCCTCAGCATTCAAAATCACATTAGACTTGTCTGTGACACAGCTGAGATCAGTGGCAACCGCGAGAACACAAAGCTCATCAGCCTTTGGATCAGACGCGAGACGTCGCGCTCAGAACGCCTCGCAGCTGGACAACCCTACCTTCTTTACGGGCATCTTTGTCTTTCGCCTGGTCTTGAATCCCTCCATATCGATCTTCTCGATCGCTACCAGTACTATGGGAGTTCCACTATGTGCTCAATACGAACGATACAGGACACCTTCGAGATGGAGATGGGGAGAGCTATGGCCAAAGCAACACCTACACCAAACGCTGTTCTGACTTGGCCGAAGCTTCGCAAGCTGTATTTGGGCTATTTTGACTCGACCTCAAAAGCGCTAGTATCTTTGATCACTCGACATAGCTCGACGTTGCGAGATTTGAGATTGGATTCGATATGGCTTGACGACAAGGAAAACACTGGGGCCGAACAGCACACCTGGCGCGAGATCTTCAGTATTATCGGAACATCTACGACCTTGGAGAAAGTCACCCTTTCAGGCCTTATGTGCAACGTCCAGCACAAGGACGATGTTTGGGATTTCGACGATGGAGAGTTTGCGCGTGCTGTAGCTAATTGGATCATTAGCGGCGGAGAATGTCCTCGGTCACCACACGATACGCTGTAGAGGTTATGCAAGACACTACTGACGGATTGAACATCAACGTTGGCAGCGGAGGCGCGGGGATGTCGTGCACGGGGGCTCCATGAACGAGAACACGGATGTCGGTATCGAGAACCAATAGAATCTGTTAGAAGTTGGTGCTGACCTTCAAGAACCTCCTGAAATCTCGGTGTGGCAACTTGTATTCTTGTTCACTCATGGGGCCTCTTGTACCAGGATCGGCCGGCCGTTGAAAGCAAGTGTGTATGCCTTCAACACCACAAACCTAGCTCGAACAGCGACTAGATCTGCAAGCCCTCGAAGACAAATTAATGCTGAGTCCAATCGAACTTCGTACCTGCACCGAGAGTTTCACGCTGGTGGACGGACGCTCACCTCCGGGGTAGTTCATTGGCGGGACGCGTTCCTAACTCAGCCCCCAATGCAGGCCCCAAATTCAAGAGCTGCAACGGCACATAGTATTGACTATGGTACATAGCGTCGGGTCAGCCTCTTTCCAGCTGCGGGAAGGATGCTGTACAAATGTCAGGCATCGGAAGGTGCCTGGATTGATCCAGTACCCTTGTTTATCTTCCATCCTCACAGCGTGATCTCTGGTCTTCACGTTCAATGTTCCCTCTGTTTATCTGGATTATCGTAGTCTTGGACCTACCCATGGTCTCGGCTGCCTCCAAGAGGTGCTTTGATCAAGATGGCAACGAATTAGCAACGAATAGAGTACTGCCCTGCAACTCAGACTCAACACAAGACGGTCCATGCTGTGCCCCTAGAGACATCTGTCTGAGCAACGGCCTATGCACGCCAGGTCCGGATCTTGTGAACATCGGCATGACCAACACATACAAGCCGTCTTGTACCGATGGCACCTGGGCAGTCGACACATGCTTCTCTGGCTGCAACAGCTGCAAGTAACCTCCCAATTCACACGCAGAATGTGCAGGCTGACCTAGATAGTTGATGGATGGGGCATGAAGCAATGTGGCGAGAACCGCTTCTGCTGTTTTGTCAACAACTCCACTATCGGCTGTGACTGCGCGCAAACGAGTCTGTTCGAGCTAGGTGCTGCCACATTCATCACCACACTTCCGATCAGCAGCATGCTCTCGACAAGCATGTACTCCCCCGCAAGCACATCTGCAACTACCACGCCCACATCACTGTCTATATCTCTTTCAGCATCGAGTTCGCCTTCCGAGGCATCCTCGTTTCAACCACAGAACCATAGCTTAGCCATTGGTGCGGGTGTTGGTGCGGGTGTTGGCGTGCCATTGCTTGCAGCGGTGGGAGTGCTCGCGTGGTATCTTCGCCGAGGACAGAGAGCCCGGGAGGCACCTTCGTGTCAAGAATTGTGTGATGATAGGGAACCCAAAGGGCCGGCAAAAGTGGCATACGCACGTGTGAGGTCTGTGAATGAGCTCTCCGCGGAGACACGGTATGAGATGGATGGGTTGAATGTCCCGCAGGAGATCGATGGGTCCACGAAGTACCATCATGGTGCTTGAAAGAATGTGGCAGTCACGTCACCAGTTTGACATTTCCAGATATCCTTACCTTCCCTTACGACTGTTTGAACTCTCCAGGCTTCACAGATACAACGACGACAAGATAACCCACCACAGCCCGTATGACTGAGAGAAAAGAGGCAAACATGTCCCAGTCCAGCCCGACTGCAATGTAGACTGCAAGGATCGAGACAAGTGAACACTCTTGAAGCTGAGATTCTTCAAATAGATGTCCGCGTCGGGAGTTCGCGACGTACGCACCGCTTCTAATCCGCGAAAAGAACATACATGACATCCTCTAATTTAAGGAGCTAATCTAACGATGCATACGGAGCGATTTACTCTGAGAGCAGCAGCAAAACGTCAGGTTGAGACTGGAAGCCATCTGACAAGATATTGCCCAGTGTCACGGAACAGCCAAATGATGAAAAGATGGTTACGGGAGCACACCGAGGCGGTTCGTATGGTGCGGAGAATACGCAAGCAGGATCGTGAAGCGCTCTCGTGTTGTCTTCTGGGAACATGACCTTTGCCATTAGCGTTTTGGGCCCCCGAACCATGAGCCACGTTCTGGCTTTGGACATCCTAGTCGTACACACAACACTACACACCTTCTCCTGCTCAAACCGTCTTTTCCAATTCCTTCAGTCTTTTCAACCCCGCTCTTGCGTTTGTCTGACCCTCCTTGAAACCCATTGACTTCGCCAAACTGGCGGCCTCTTCGTACTTCTGTCTTGCCTCCTTGATCTTTCCTTCCATCTCGTAAAATTCTCCAAGATTGTGTGTTGCTACTGCGCAGCCAACGTCGCATTCCTCAGTCTTGTCGGCTGATGGTATCGCAGCAGCATGTGCGATTGCTTTTGTGGCCCATTGGCGGGCTTGGTCGAGAAGTACGGCGCGTGGCGGGGCGTTGGTAACGGGGAAATCTGTGGGTGCGGAGGAGAGGGCGAGGGCGTCCTTGGTCGGAGGCGGACTCTGCTGGCTAAGACATGTTGAGATGTTGTTCACTAAGCGAGCTGATTAGCATTTGTATCATTCCTTGCTTGATCAGGGACTTACTCAAAATGATGCTGTGACAGGACTTCGGTGGACACAGCTCAAGCGCCTTCACAAACAACGGAGTAGCCAGATACCGGGGGCCAAATTCTTCATAATGCGAGCCGAGCGCTTCCAGAGCACCACCCAGCTCTTCCGGAGTCAGGAAATCACCCTCGCCTTGGTACAAGCCGTTCTTCTCTCGTCTTTGAGATTCTGCCAAAGCGGTCTCCACTGCCTCAACGAGCCTCTTGCCGCCGTTCTCTGGTTCGTTAACATATTTGATGTCGTACAGTTGACCAAGCTTGATGTTGATCTGAACCAGATTTTTCAGCACGCGACTCCTGTTTCCATCGTTCCAGTGTTTGTGCGAGAAGTCGTCCATCCACTTCTGGGTGTCAGCCCTCATGATCTCGAGCACATCTGTTGCCAGACTGTAGTAGCCGGCATCCTCGAAAAGCGCAGCAATTGTGTATTTTACTCCCATGATCTCGTCACTGAACGGGTCCATGCCCAGCTCATCAGCTGTCTGCAGGGCCTGGCGGAAAAACTTGTTGGCTTCGCGGATATCGAGGTATTTCCCGCGGCTGTAGAACAGCGCTTTTCGCAGCTTCTTCGCGACCGGCTCAGGAAAGTTGTGGTAAGGCTTTATGATGACATTCTTGTAGTACCACGGGAGGTAGAGCAGACACATGCCAGAGAGAAAGGAGAGGCTACTGTGAGTTAGCCTGGCATCAGTGATGTGTGCAGCCATTCTTACAGGACGACGGCGACTGGAAATAGCACAGGGCTCTTCCTGTATTGCTCTTTAAATTGTGCACTTATCCCAGAGCGATAGCGTCTTCCCAAATGCTGTTGCAGCGGAGTGCATGGTTTTGCAGGTAGTCTTGTGAATCTGAGGAGTGAGGGTTGTGTTTGATATCGGCCGAGTGCGCTGATACGCGGCGCAGCGCGCGAAACTGTTCTGGAGAACATCGTGAGCCGGACAAAGGCGAATTGATGTCAGCAACAGCGTTTGAAGCCTGGTAGCATCGAATGACGGGTATGAACTTTTAGCGGCGTCGCGTACCTTCCGCGTAGGGCTGAGCTTATCGATAGCGGACTCATGACGTAGCCAATCACCACGCGTTCTACGGGGTCAGTACGCCTTCCATGCTCTCGAACTGTATATGATGCTCTGAGAATCGCCATGTGTGGGAGGTATGCGCTAGCTTTGGTGAGTGGTTGTGACTCTCGTTGTGCTTTTCAACTGACTTGAGTAACAGCGGCCATCAGAGGTGCGCCAGCAGCTCGAGCAATCGCAAATGCCCGTCGAGGACGTTCCGGATGATGACGATGTACGCCAGTCATACAACTTTGCGCCTGGGTATCACGGGCTCGTATATCGAGCAGAAGGTCGCAGTTGCGGAGTCCAAAAAGAGAAAGGTCAAGTTGACGGCGAATCACACACGGGGCAAGATGAGGACGCCACAAAGTACAAGCTGCAATCAATGCAATGGGGTAGGCGTTGCGGGCTGTGCCTGAAATATTACCGCTGATACAGTCTCAAAGGTCTTGTGCCCTTCTGGACAAAGCGCAACCCCGATTATGGTTCCAAGATGAAGACCATCAACTGCCGTGACGACTCGCTCTTCGAAGACCGTGGTATGTGGACAACCATGAAGAAGCAGAAGCGCTGCATTATAGTCGCACAAGGGTTCTACGAGTGGCTCAAGAAGAACAACGGCAAAGAGAAGATACCGCACTTTACCAAACGCAAAGACGGGCAGCTGATGTGCTTTGCGGGACTCTGGGATCGTGTTCAATTCGAAGGTAAGCAGTGCGACAAGCGTCTGCTGCAGAACCAGCTCCCAGGATCTCGAACTGTGTACCACGTCTGCACGTCTCTGTACCTGTCGTGACCGCGACTGACAACTCGCTAGATAGCAAAGAGCCACTGTACACCTACACCATCATCACGACCGATTCGAACAAGCAGCTCAACTTCCTGCACGACCGCATGCCAGTCATCCTCGAGAACGGTTCCGATGACATTCGAACATGGCTAGATCCCAGTCGTACCGAATGGAGCCAAGATCTACAATCCTTGTTAAAGCCATACGACGGAGAGCTGCAATGCTATCCTGTCAGCAAGGATGTCGGGAAAGTGGGGAATGACTCGCCATCTTTCCTTGTACCCATTGACAGTGTTGAGAATAAGAGTAATATCGCCAACTTCTTTGGCAACCAACGAAAGCTCGCCAAAAAAACCGAATCAACGGACATCAACAAGACTGAGCATGACCTCAAAGAGTCTACGGCTCAGAACGGACATGTCAAAATCGAACACGACGCCAACGAGATTCGTGTAACCACGAGCCACATAGAAGGAACCGAAGACAATGCACCATTACCTGTCCCAAGCAAATCGCCTTCACAAGCACCAGATGTCAGACAGGGTATCAAACGAGAAGCGGAAAACAATAGTCTTGCGGAGATTGAGCCACATGTGAAGCGTAATAAAACAGACTCGCCTCAGAAACATGGTCCCCGCTCAAAGTCACCTGCAAAGAAACAGGGTACGCGCAGCGCCACAAGCAACGGTAGTGCAGCAAAGACCCCGACGAAGAGCGACGGAAATGCGAGGATCACATCCTTCTTCAGCAATAAGTGAGGCGGCTCGCGCGTAACGACCACAGCCTTGGATTCGGCGAGCACGAAGCTCATTCCGCAACGAGAAGTACTACCACCCGTGCATCAGCGTGAAAATGCTCTGGTATTAACATGGGCGTTGTACTCCTGTCGCAGTACCCATGAATGGTCCAACAACTACAGCTTTCGGGAGGAAAAACAGTCTGGTCTGACCGTACCGGCTAACGTTGTGAGCTGTGCAACATTGGAATGACAGAATAGAACACGAGATGTAATTTGAAGGCGTGAGAACAGGTCGTAGAGAGCCCTCTGCGCGGGCGCGGCTTGCCCGCGCGCTAGCGCAACCCCACCAAGAACCTAAGGAAGACAGAAAGCTCCAGACATCAGCCCTGCAAACTCGCAGCTCGCCGCTCCAATCGGCCCTGCAGCACGCAATCACTCTCAATACATGCAGTTGGCTGATCATTCAACTTGTCTTGGCTTCTGAGATGACCATCACAATCTATGTCATGCATTAAAGAATGCACCGGTTACTGTCCCGCTGAAGATCATCCCGCGCGGTGTGCTGTACTTTGCTGTTCTCACGACAGGAAAGATCAGGACACTTTCCTGTTGATCCTGCGCATGCACAAGCTGTTAAGACCCTGGGCTGTGCGCATCGCTCTGCCTCGCCGTTACTGACGGCTCGTTCTGTACCATCTCAATCGTTCACCAGGATGGCGTCCTTCGCAGAGATTCTAGCGAAGAAGCCGAAAGTGCAGACGCGGCAGGCACTGATGGTCATCGGTCTGCAAAATGAGTTCATCAGTCCCTCCGGCCATCTACCTGTAGACACCACCTCTGGTTTCCTCGACCGCATCCAGTCTTTAATCTCCAAACTCCGTGACCTCAATGGCAACATCATCTGGGTACAATCACTTTACGAAGCCGATCGTCTTGCAAACACATCCACTGTCGGCGAAGGAGATGCCCTGGTCATCGCTGGCTTGGTCGACGGAGAAGAGAACAGCAGCCAAGCAGGCGATGATGAGTCGATCAAGGATCTGCCCGCTCGAGCACCACAGGCGCAGTCGCGCTCAGCGAAGCACAAACAACGTGCTTTAGACCTGTTCAAACGTGTCTCATCACGTCGAAAGACGATGCCGATCGAAGAAGCGAAAGTAATTGTCGAGGAAGATGAGGAACTTTTCCTCCTGAAGCGCGCAAAGAAGGGTGCGGCGTGCGTCCCAGGCACAGAAGGGGCCCAGTTCACAAAAGAAATCAAGGACCAGATCCAAACTCCGCGCGACGCTTTGATAAAGACAACTAATTACTCGGCATTCCTTGGCACAAACTTACTACTCACACTGCGAGCAAGGCTCATTACGGAAATCTACGTGTGCGGATGCCTCAGCAACGTCTCTGTGCTCGCGACAGTCATCGACGGTGCACGTCATGGCATCAAGATCAATGTGGTCCAGGATGCTCTCGGCTTCCGTAAGCAAGCTCGACATGACCTCGCAATGAAGCGGATGGATGAGTTCTTTGATGCATGGATAGTCACAACCGCAGATGTGCTTGCCAAGGAACATTTTGAAGTCATCATCCCGGTGAAAGAAGAGGCAAAACCAGATGAGAAAGATACCAAGCAATCGAAAGACGAACTTGAGACGCTTGTCGGTAAATTGTCGCTGAAGGAGCAACCAGACGCTGCACCAGCGGCGTCGAACGGCTCTACAACAAAGATTGTTGATCACAGCAGTCCTCCAAACGACCCAGAATCCGGGACAGAAGCAAATGCCGCCACCGACAAGATAAACAGCGACGACGAGTTTGCGGCAGCGGCAGCGCGATTCAGGCGGCCGAAGGCTCCAGGGCAACCACCGATCGATAATGGTGAACCGAAATTAGTCCAGAGCAAGACGCGGATGAGAAAGAAGAAAAAGAAGAAGCCTGCAGAAGGCCTTGCAGCGGAATCGACCACACCAAATGGTGACCCGAACAACAAAGCTGCAGCTGTTGGTCTATCCGCGGCTACAGGCGAGAAGACAGTTCTTCCAGATGCGCAGTCGCAAGTTCTGAGCAACAGTCCAGAGGAGAATGGCACTCAAAAACAATTGCCAGAAGGTGGTGCTTCCAGAGTGAATGAGCCAAGCAAAGATGGTGTAGCGCACGCAGATGTCTCGATTAAGAGCGTTCCCCGTGAGCCACCCACAGAATCGACGACAACGGCACCCGAGCTCTCATCAGCATCACCCATCCCTCCGCCTGCCGTACTAACATCCGATCCTACGTCTGCAAAGGCTGAGGAGCCACCCTCAATGCTTTCACAAGTATCTACAGTGGCCAAGCTCCCCAAGCTCAAGTCCCTTGCAAATCTACCCGTGCTGGGCCCGGATGATCATATTGCTTCCGGGGATTCTCGGATCGTTTATGACCTGATTAATCCAGAGTTCTGCCATCCATCCAACCCAAAAGAGTTCCTTGCAGACACGATCTTCCAGCAGCTGAACGGCGAAGTGCGATGGCAGAAGATGCTACACCAGCAAGGAGAGGTACCTCGCCTAGTATGTTGTCAGGGCGAGTTCGCCGACGATGGGTCGAAACCTCTCTACCGCCATCCGACCGACCAAGTTTTGCCTCTGCTCCACTTCTCTCCTAAAGTGCAGTGGATCAGAAGGGCGGCTGAGAAGCAAGTAGGACACCCTCTCAATCACGTTCTTATCCAGCTCTACAGGGGTGGAAATGACTACATCTCAGAGCATTCAGACAAAACGCTCGACATCGCCAAAGGCTCGTCGATCGTCAATGTGAGCTTCGGTGCGCAAAGGACCATGCGCTTACGCAGCAAGAAAGATTCAGCCCCTCCTCCAAGTGGCAACGGTAACAGTCCGCGCGAAACTCAACGCGTAGCGATGCCGCACAATTCCATGTTCGTGCTCGGGCTGAAGAGTAACGATAAATGGGTGCATGGCATCATGGCAGACAAGCGCCTCGACGCCGAACGCAGCGATGTGGAGACCGCCTACTCCGGAGCTCGCATCAGTTTGACCTTTCGACACATTGCGACCTTTCTTGATGCCAAAGAGACAGTGATCTGGGGCCAGGGTGCATCATCTAAGGACCAACGTGGCGCAGCCGACGTCGTTAGTAACGACGAGGCAGAAACCGAACGCATGATCCGAGCCTTCAGCCGCGAGAACTATAGCAGCGACTTTAGCTGGGACGAGTGGTATGGTGACGGCTTCGACGTCTTGCACTTGCACGAGCCGCCAGAGCAGCACCCGATCTTGTTTGGGGACAGCAGTGCTCTCGAGACGACACAAGTCCGGCTTGCGCTCTGGGAAAGCAAGATAAACCACACATTGCTTGAAGCTCCAAAACTTGACAAAAATCTCAGCGTAGGACAGAAGGTGGTCTTCCGTGACAGCGATACCCACCTTACGGAAGTGGAAGGCGTCACGCCGACACTACATTATCTCGACCGGTATCACTCGTTCTGCACTGATAAGCCTGTCACCGCTGCAGCGTATGCATTGCTAGATAGACTTGCGCAGGTACCAAACTTCTTCCCAAATCATGCTACGAGCTCAACAACGTCGGCGTCCGCAACCGGGGTCTCAGATCTCGTGGCAACACTACACATGCTGTCTGATCAATTGGTGGACCATGGCGGGCCTTTCATTGCTGGAAAGCGATTCAGTATTGCAGACTGTGTCATCTGGCCGGTATTGGATGAGTGCGCTGAGAGCTGGACGGATTGGGATGAGACGAAATGGCCAGGGCTGGCGGAGTACTACAAGCTGGCCTGGAAAAAGAAGTCCTGTCTGAAGAAGCTGAGGGCGGAGCTGTCGGTGGCCAAGGAGAAGGTTTGAATCGAAGATGACACATGGTTACGTTTTGCTTGATCTTGGAGACTGCGTCACCCCACCTTACTCTATTCTTCAAGCGTATCCTAGAGTATTGTATAATCACTTTCACGTGCACTTCATTGCTGCCTCTTAGTGCCAAGACTTTGTCGGCATCGGGAGGTGCCGACTTTCAGATTCTCGAGCTCTCTACCTCGAAGCTTCGCGACGCGCCGCACGCATCTCCAACACACCAGTTTGCCAACATCACTACCACCGCTCGCTGTCCAGATCTACGATCGCAACGATGCCGAAGTTCTTTTGCGACTACTGCGATGTATACCTTACACACGACAGTATGAGCGTGCGCAAAGCGCACAACAGCGGTCGCAACCACCTGCGCAACGTCCAAGCCTATTACGAGCAGATATCCAGCGAGCAGACACAGCAGGTTATTAACAGTATCACGGATGCGTACGTCGCCGAAGGCCAGGCCAATCCTCTGTACGCTGCGAACTTGAGCGGAGGATTCCCGGGAGGGCCTATGGCTTCGCCAATGGGCATGGGAGGGCCCATGGGGATGCCAATGCCCGGTGGCTTCCCGCCACCAGGTATGTTATGTCGATGCAGACCACGAGAATAAGATTTGACGTCAAGCAGGTATGCCGGGAATGCCACCACCATTCATGCAAGGAGGACGAGGCGGCCGTAAGTCATGATGCGCACACCGTGTAGTAACTGGCTAACCTTCAACAGCACCAAACATGCCTCCAAATATGCCACCTTTCCCTCCAAACGGTATGCCTCCGATGCCTGGCGGTTTGCCTCCGTTCCCACCACCGAACATGGCCGGAGGACCGCCAAATATGAATGGAGGGCCACCCAACATGCCATTCCCCTTCCCTCCACCCAACGCAGGCTCCCCACCGGGCGGTATGCCATTTGCTCCACCAGGCGGTATGGGACACATGCCTCCGCAACGCTTTCCTCCCGGCCCACCTGGACGCTAGTCGCATCCTGTCGTGAATACGGGAGAAATGAACTTCACTATACCAGAAAACTACTTCTCGAGCCAGAAACGCAAGCGCGAAGATACCGAGATACCCAGCATGCGAGGAGGCGCAGGCAGAGACTCAAATGGGCCTGCGGCTGCCACAGGGGCGAACGCAGCGGCATTGCCGATCAGGTTGAAGAGAGACCCAGCAGCCATGGAGTGGATGTGAACGTCATACTAATGTACTGTACGTTTCTTCGAGGTGTTTTTGATAAACCGCACTTACGGTGGTACAGCAGTGCGCAGGCCATACGTGATAAAAACTATAACCACGAACCAAATAATGGTATTCGTCTACTTCTGATTGTTTAAGAGCTTCTTCGCATACGTCTCCACGTCCGCCATGTCCATTCCCAGCTGGTGGTTCACGGTCTTCTCCTTCTCCCAGAACACACCATCCCCCGAGAAGACCAGCCTGTACTTCTTGATCACATCCTCGGGATCCTTCCTCAGCTCTTTCTGCAATTGCTCAACACTCCACACCTCCCTCACAACCTCACATCCACTTACCCTCTCTACAATATCCGCTGCTTCCCCATACCTGACCGAATCGCCCGCCACATACAAGACCTTATTCTCAGCCTCAATATCACCCGCCAGAATCCTCCGGATCACCCTCCCAATATCCCCGACATCAGTAACTGTTACCCCGTGGTCCCAGTCCTTCAAACATCTCACTGTCAGCACCCCCTCTTCTTCCCTTTCACGATCAACAACCCCCCAAAAAGGCTCAAAAAGGAAACTCATGAAAACCCCTGTGCTCACCACCGTCCAGCACACCCCGCTCCCCCCCGCCTTCTCACGCAGCAACTCCCGCACCGCTTTCTGCTCGCCAAACAACGGCATCCGTCCGTTTTCATCGCCCGTGACATCGTAATCCACGCCCCACTGCCAGGGAAAGAACCACAGTTTCCCCTGGCCCCGTTGCTGGCGTAGGCGGCCCGCGGACAGAATCTCAAGCGCGAGTTTCGTTACACTGCCCGGAGAGGTGGTGAAGCCGGTGCAGCTGAGAATGATGGGGTAGGCGCTGAAGGTTTCTGCGAGCGACGAGGAGGGCGAGGTCAGGTCGAGTGCGAGGAGCGTTGTGTTGGGTGAGGAGAGGTGCGTGTAGTTTTGCGGTGCGCGCACGGCGATGGTCAGGTGCATGTTTGGGAGAGAGGAGATGGCGTTGTACACGGCGAGACCGAGCTCGCCGGCGCCGAGGAGGAGGATGCGATTTGGTTGTGGTCATGTTGGTGGTTGGAGTGACTGAATTTTGGAGGTGTAAAGTGGAGATGGTTTCAGTGAGATCGAGGTTGCTGGCTTTTATATTCCTGCTTCAGCCTGCATGATAACATGCAGGTTCGTCTTGTCAAATCAAGTTTGGCGTCAGGCGGTCACTTCATGTGGTCGTGGCGGAGTTAAGCCAAAGTGTCCCGGAGATATGGTTTTTGAGGTCGTATTTGTACAGTTTTGGGACACAGCACCATGATCGAGCATGATTGGTTCTTGCTGGAGAGAGGGGATTATAGACTGTGCAGTTTCGTCGACATACAGCATAGCTTTCACCTGTAAGTAAGGCAGTATTACTCCGAAAAGGCACATGGATGCTGCAGCTTGGTGCCTGTAAATCAATGCCTGCCTTCACTCTGAATTTTGCCTGTCAAGCTCGAAGTCGCACGGCCCACATTCTTATGCCTGACTTTGCTAGATTTTGTTCTGTTGCCCATACACATTGTTCCGCATTGAACGATGACATCTTGACCGACGTTCCAGCACGACTGCCAAGCGGAAGGCGCGCTAGTCCAGATCCACTCTGGCTTCGCTTACGCGACCAATGGATCAGCCGAGCCTCTGCCCACAGCAAGAGCGACCCCGTCAATTCATTTTCTTGCTCGCGACTTACGACAACCATCACCGTCGACTTCCCTCTCAAGCCACATACCGCAATCATGGCCGAGCAGTTGGTTCTCCGTGGCACCCTCGAGGGCCACTCTGGCTGGGTTACATCCCTTGCTACCTCTCTCGAGAAGTGCGTTTAGAATTCGGATACCGCGACACGGTGCGCGGCTGTATGCGACAGAACATGAACTAACAGCGGCCAGCCCTAACATGCTCCTGTCCGGTTCTCGCGACAAGACCCTGATTATCTGGAACCTCACCCGCGACGAGACCTCGTACGGATACCCCAAGAGGAGCCTCCACGGCCACTCCCACATCGTCTCCGACTGCGTACGTACACCCACAGAAGCGCATGGCAGCAATTGGCGACAGTCTGGCGGCTGAGGCAGCAGCGCGGCGATTGGAAAATTGGAAGGTGCAACTGAGCTGACATGCTCCACAGGTTATCTCCTCTGACGGTGCCTACGCTCTCTCCTCGTCCTGGGACAAGACTCTCCGCCTGTGGGAGCTCTCCACCGGTGTCACCACCCGCCGCTTTGTCGGCCACACCAACGACGTTCTGTCCGTCTCCTTCTCCGCCGACAACCGCCAGATCGTCTCCGGTTCCCGCGACCGCACCATCAAGCTGTGGAACACCCTCGGTGACTGCAAGTACACCATCACCGACAAGGGCCACACCGAGTGGGTCTCCTGCGTCAGGTTCTCGCCCAACCCCCAGAACCCCGTCATTGTCTCCGCCGGTTGGGACAAGCTCGTCAAGGTGCGTGCAACTCCTACACAAGCACAGTCCTGCGATTTGCTTTTGTGATGATTTGGTTAAAAAAGTATTTGCTACTTCAGAGCCGCCATCTACGGCTATGAGAACAACACTCACCTTGTACTGATTTGACAACTCGCGACGCTTTCAACATCGAGTTCGCTGCGAGCAGTCGCTGACAACATGACAGGTTTGGGAGCTCGCTTCTTGCCGTATCCAGACCGACCACATCGGCCACACTGGCTACATCAACACCGTCACCATCTCCCCCGATGGCTCTCTCTGCGCCTCCGGTGGTAAGGACGGAACCACCATGCTCTGGGACCTGAACGAGTCCAAGCACCTGTACTCTCTCACCGCCGGTGACGAGATCCACGCCCTTGTCTTCTCGCCCAACCGCTACTGGCTGTGCGCTGCCACCTCCTCCAGCATCATCATCTTCGACCTCGAGAAGAAGTCCAAGGTTGACGAGCTGAAGCCCGAGTACGTCGAGGTTGGCAAGAAGAGCAGGGAGCCCGAGTGTGTCTCCTTGGCCTGGAGCGCCGACGGTCAGACCCTCTTCGCTGGTTACACCGACAACAAGATCCGCTGCTGGGGTGTCATGTCGAGGGCATAAGTCCTGAGCGTGGGGTCGATGTAGTCGTATTGTACTGTGACAAGTACGAGGTAGTTGCGGGCGCAAATGGGAAAATCACGATTCCACATGTCAATGAGATCTTCTGTAGCTTGCCATGGGATATGAGTGACGCTCATGATAACGCAGGCGAAAGGCTTTGCAGAGACGGGTTTTGGGCATGATCAATTCCTTTCCGGTATTAGCACTTCAGGCGCTCAGAGGCAATGAAAATATCAAGTCCATCTTCTTTTCATGTCACATGCGTACAGTGAGTGTTTGCATGCTGTTGTTGTTCTATATTCCTTTTGATCCACTCCGCGACCCAATCCTTCTCCTTGTTCGCATCCTCACGATTACAGTTTAGCGAACTTGACCTTCCGCTTATGTATCCCGCTCAGCATTGCCTCCTTGACATCGTCCGTCTGCAACATCGCCGCATTCCATACAGCAGTGTAGTTCAATCCCTCGGCTACAGTCTTGTCGCGGCTGTAGTTGATAATCTCCTTCGTGCCCAGGACTGCGACAGGAGACTTTGAGGCGATCAGCGCAGCCAAGTCCAGACCCTGTACAATTTATTAGCACGATACATCATGACAGCCTTGAATCAGAAAACCCCAAAGAACTCACCTCCTTCAACGCGGCCTCCTTGTTCTTCGCAACCCGGCTCACAAGCCCGACCCGCAGCGCCTCTTCCGACCCAAAAACGCGCGCACTCAGCGCAACATCCTTGATCCAGCTGAGATTTCCCACCGCATGGGGCAAGCGCGACAGCGTACCAATATCAGCCGCAAGCCCAATGTCCACTTCCTTGACGCTGAACTTGGTGTCGTCCGTGCTGATGCGCACATCGCACGAGAGACTCATGTCGAGCGCCAGGCCAAACGAAATGCCGTGCATCACACAGATGACGGGCTTTTCGCACCTTTCGAGCGAGGTGATGCAGTCCTGGAACTCGAGGATGTGGCGGCGCAGACCTGGTTTGTGTTAGTCTGGAGCTCGAGACACTGCGGTGACGGTGCGGAACTTGGCGCACCATTGGCTTTGCGGGCACTGTCTACGGTCGGTGGTGCGAAGGTCGAGCCTGAGGAGGCGGCTTGCACGTCCAGACCTGCTGTGAAGGCTCGCCCAGCACCGGAGAAGACAACGGCGCGCACGTCAGGGTCGACGGAGAGTTTGTCGAAGACGGCAGATAGATTGAGCCACATCCTAGGGGTGTAAGTTGTCGTTTGTGAGGGTTACGAAGTGACATAGGAGGAGGGATCGATGTCGCCGAAAGAGGTGACAGTTGGGTTGAATAGGGTATGCTAGGATGCTGGGACTGTAAGAGTACATACACTTCCACAAATGCGTTCAGCTTCTCTGGCCGATTGATCTCGACATGTGCAACGTACTCGGCCGGAAAGGAGACGTTGAAAAATTCATAGTTGTAAGTTGCTGCCATTTTGATCTTTTCAAGCCGTCTGGCGATTCCTTGCTCTTTCAGACACTTCTAGCGCTTGGATGCAGTCTATCGGACAAAGTTCTCTGGAACGCTGACTTGTATGGAGGTAGTGAGGAGAATGTTGGTAGTTTTCGGTGTCAATCAAGCGTTGTGTGTCGAGTTCATGGACATGCGCGAGCGAGTCGCGCGTGGGGAAGGGTGATGGGCCGAGGCACGAGTGAATGTGGTTAGATCGTCTCCATGCTCACGTCCAGACTGTCCACAGACCTCGATTAACTCCTCTAGCAACTACAATCCGGATCTCTTGACATTTACAGCAGTACCTGTGGAATGCACTCAATCATGCCGACGACTCGACAGGTCGATTTCATCGCGGCCTGCAAGCCTCAAAAGTTATCCGTGATCAGACCCCGTAGCTCTCAACAGGGAACTTCTCCGGCGTGATGGTAGGGAACCAAAGGTAGTACACCACCATGACGGCCCACATCAATAACGAGTCAAAGACATACATTGTCCACTCGTGCTTCAAAAGATAGCCGTCGTTGCCCATCGCATACTCAGCGACACGAAATATCGATCGCACCATGATCAACGCACTGACGATGTAGAGCATGCGCATGCTCTTCTTCCACGGCACCATGGAACTGCAGGACTCCGGCGTGGGCTCGCGTTCGATCCTCTTCTGGAAGACGACAGCGGTGATCGCAAAAAGTCCGAACATGATGATCTGGATCATCAAACCGCTGATCACCATGCCTTCGCCTGATTTCGCATTGTTCCCACTCACCATTAAGCCAGCCGCACCGCCCTGAACCACAAAGGAGAGAATGTCTCCAGTGACGAAAGTCTTGGTGAGACGACTTGGCTTGAGTAGCGAGTGGTGGTCACTGCGCACTCCACGGATGATGCGACTGAGACACATGTAGATCGAGGCCGCAAACAGGGCGGGACCAAGAAGGATGAAGACGTTCTGTATGGCGTATGGCATGATTCGCCCGGTCCTGTTGTGTGCTGATGCTCGAGTGCAGTATCCCACAAACTCAACTAGAGTACTGTCAGTGAAGCGACTCGAGCAGATATCTTGCACGCTTACAGAAACCCCCAATGGCGAATGGCACGTTGAACCAGGTCTTGGTTTTCCACATACGCCACGAGATCAATGTGGTCATCGCGAGGAATAGAAGGATGAAGATGACTGCTGCCGCGATCGAGGGCACATAATTCCAGAGGTAGTAACCGGACTTCAGTGGCTCCAGCTTCGCCATTCTTCAGGGCTTCTTGGCGTTGTTGAGGATCGAACAGCGAAGGGTATAGAATTAACAGGTTCGTCGAATTGAGCATACTACACAGATGGTTGCAAACGTACAATCAGGCGTTGGTATATACACACAAGCTCGTCCAGATCTTTCAAAACTCCAGTCTTTGCGCCGGCGATGACACGAAAGATTGCAGGGGTAGCATTGTTGCTCTGCAGAATACGCCGAGACACGACGTATACCTTCAAAACTCTGTAAAGTGAGAAGAGCAATCACCAGAGGCAGCAGAACACGCTAACCAGAAGAGGGCTATACGATATGATACGAGCTAGCGCCAGTATTTAGCCAATCATCTACAAATGTGTGCACTGACCTCATGCTTCCAATACCAACACCTCTGCTACATGCACACAGCCGAAACAGCTCTGAGCCCCCAGAGAGATGCGTCGAAATGTAGCGTTTCTTGTTAGTGTGCTCGTATAAGCTGCGCACACCCAGCCCATCCTTCTCGACCTTACCTCGCCACGCATCTTCTGTAGCGAAAGCTTCATCGTAGTTATACGAATACGCAGATATGGCACAACGCCGAACACACAGGAAATCGAAACTTGGCTGTCAGAGTTGTAAGTGGCGGCACATCAAGGTTCGCACACCCTACATGAAACCACTCATGGTGTTACTTTTTTCCGAACAAGGAAGCACAAACTTTCGAGATGCTTGGGCTAAATACGTACTTTTAGTGCAATGAAGGCAAGCCGGCTTGTATCAATTGCGCGACCACCGAGCGGCAATGTGTGTACGTCTTGCCACATGCGCGCAGAGTTCGGTCAGGATCGTCGACCCCTGCCATGGATTTTGGAGTAGACGTTGCGGCAAACTCGCCAGCCTCAACGTCTCTGCACCCTGTGTCCGCGGCTACTACTGTCACATCAACTCCATCCTCATTCGCCGTTTCGCCTGTCTTTACGCCGGCTTCTCTGCTGCAGAGCGACACATCTCAATCACTCAATCTGCGACATCTTGAGCTGCTGAGCAACTTCATCTGTGAGGTCACGCTTAGCCTGGACCCACACTTTTCACTCGAAACTGGTCTACTACGCAGCATGATGCCGGTCGTGCTCTCTAAGCCGTTCTTATTGCTCGAAACTCTTGCGCTCTCTGCGTTGCATCTCAGCCGGACAAGAGCCGAGCAAGCAGACGAGTATTTCGCGGAGGCAACCTCGCTGCAGATTGAGGCCTTGACGTTGTTCGACGAACAGCTCGGAAGCATCACCAGTGACAATTGCGAGGCTATGTTGTTGTTTGCGAGCATGCTGGGCGTACATTCGCTCGGCGAGGCGGTC
Source organism: Stagonosporopsis chrysanthemi (assembly GCA_022560025.1). Lineage (NCBI taxonomy): Eukaryota > Fungi > Ascomycota > Dothideomycetes > Pleosporales > Didymellaceae > Stagonosporopsis > Stagonosporopsis chrysanthemi. The sequence continues at coordinate 156,770 of JAFISE010000012.1, read as the reverse complement.
ATGGCGTCCGCGAACAACGCAGACGGCTTTTTGGACCGCTTTGTCACATATCTGAACCTGCATCGCGGAGTGAGAACTATCATTTCGCAGGCCTGGAAGATGCTGTTGCAATCGAACATTTCCTCCGTCCTGCACAATTCTTCCGATCAGCTGAGACTTGCGGAGTCGCAGGATCCCGAGCAGGCGGTTTTTGTGGCAGCAGAACTGAACTGCTTGCTGGATAACGGCGATATGAGCGAAGAGAGCAACACCGCATGTCGCGACGCAGTAGCCAGGCTTAAACTGGTGTATCGAGTCGAGTATCTGCAGGATCAGTCCGGCGGGGCGCAACGGCATTCTGCAGGGCTCATCTGGGCATGGCCAGTCCTCCTGTCTGGTGTCTACACGGGCCTCCTACAGAAGCGCCAACCCGAAGCCCTGATCATCCTCTGCTACTTTGCTGTACTCCTCCATCGGCGTCGCAGCACGTGGTTTGTGGACGGTGCAGGCCGTTTGCTGATAGGGGCAGTCACCAAGTCGCTGGGATCGTACTGGCGACACTGGCTTGACTGGCCGAACGAAATAATCGCAGACTCCATGTGTTCTGAAACTTGTTGAAAGCGCGTTTACCCGTCAAGATCCTGCAGAGTTCTGGACTTGCAACTATCCTAGCCGGCCCTGCAGCTACGACTGTACATGGATCTATACGACGTATGACTCCAGCGCCGTGTACCAGCGCTTGACAAAGCGGTGCTGACGAAGGAGGTGGATGGGTGGGCCATGTGACAAAGCGCGAAGCGCGAGGCATGGGTGTGCGGTGCAGTGCGTTGATTGGGGGGGTGTGCATTGACTCACGGGCGTCGGAAATTTTCTCGCACAATTCCGCTTCATTTTACATCTCATCTCATCTCGTCAGCATCCAAACACCAGCGATAGCGAAGAAGTGGGTGTTGCCCTGGGGTACTATTTGTGACATGGATAAATTTTGTGGCTGTATATATTTTCATTAAGAGAAAAATGTTTTATCGAACTCCAAAAAAAAGCTGAGTGGCGCAGCGGAAGCGCGCCGGGCTCATAACCCGGAGGACACTGGATCGAAACCAGTCTCAGCTAGTTCTTTTTGTTCTTATCTTTTTTTGCCTTTCTGGTCTATTTTGTTTCATATATCTGTCTATCTCACTTGTCCTTGTACTTGTACTTTTGGTCGAAGGGTGGTGGTGGTGCCATGTGCCAAAGCAAAGTCTTGTGTGCTTTTTTGCTTGTTCGACGTGAGTTAGGCTCGGGGATTGATGTGTAGCTTTGAGTATTATACTATATGTTGTACATTATTTGTGAGTATGCAGACACTGCGTGCAGATACAGAGATTGTACAGGGACTTCATATTCATACACTCTTCGACTCCTCACGGTGCACTACCCCCTCCTCCTCGGCGGCGGCGTCCAGGCCTTGGGCTGCCAGTCGTCGCCGGGGTTGCCAGCGGCGGCCTGCTTCCACGGCGAGCCCTCCCTGGGCGGCTTGTTGACCCTCATCTTCTTCTTCGCCTTGAAGGCGGGCGCGTCCTCTGACAAGCCGGACTCGCTGGGCTGCGGCGGCTCGGCACCAGGCGAGACGTCTGGCCGCATGTCGTGCGCAGGGCGCTCGCCTTGTTCTGTGCTTGCCTCTGCGCTCCGCGACTCGGGCCCCCTCTCGCGCAGCTCCTGGGCAGCGTTGGTCTGCACGACGCCCGACTTGGGGTCGCGCGACTCGAGCATCTGCAGCGGCTGGTGCGTGTGCGGGGCGTCGAGGGCGCTCGGCTTGGCGGCCCAGCGCTCGTCGGCGCGGGCAGCCAGCAGCTTGAGGTTGGCCTGGCGCTGCAGGTCTGCGCGCTGCTCGTGCAGTGTGGGCGGGTCGAAGCGCGTGTGGCGCAGCCACTGCATCCAGCCGGGCGAGACGTTGACGTCGCCGTAGTGCGTCGAGCGGTGGTACTTTGCGATGCGGCGGTTGCGCAGCGAGTGCAGGGCGTCCTTGAACTCCCAGAACGTGTTGCCCTGGAGATCGAAGCCTGGCCATGTCACCGTCAGGCGCTGCTGGCAGCGGGCACGCGGAATGGGAGTGGGAATGGGAATGGGAATGGGAACGGGAATTGCAGCGAGCACTCACCCACCAGCCACCGCTTCCGCCAGGGGAAGCGCAGCATCTTCCACTCGTACCAGGCCCGCTTGATGGGCCCCGGGGCGTTTGCCATTGTGCGTTGTCGTGGGCTGGCGCGGCGGCGTGGCGCTCGTGGAGCCAGAAATGAGCTGTAATGTTGTGGTTATCGATTGCATGCAAGACCCCGGCGAATGACGTTGCTGGCCGGTGTTGACACGCCTGCCATCCCTGTCCACAGTACATGCGATGTAGACACACGCGTCCGGGCTGCCGGGCGACCCCACCTGCTCGGGCGCTGACAGGCTCAACAGCACAGCACAGCACAGCACGGCACGGCACAGCACGGCACAGCACAGCACAGCACAGCACAGCACAGCACATCACCGCACAGCACACCACTCCACACCACCCCACACCTCACCACCGCACACCTCACCACCGCACACCTCACCACCGCACACCTCACTACCGCACACCACCCGAGCAGACAGCAGACCGCGACGGCGACAGACGGCTGCGCCCATACATACACCCCGCAGCCATGGCGTCCGTCACCAGCCTCGACCAGGACATGAAGAAGCTGCGCATGGGCCGCTACACGCCGCAGGCCGCCGACGAGGTGCGCGCGTGGATCGAGGAGACGCTGGGCGAGCGGCTGCCCGCGGGCGACCTGCTGGACGCGCTCAAGGACGGGACGGCGCTGTGCAGGTAGGCTCCAGGCTTCAGGCTGCCGGCCGCGGCGTGCGACTGTGGGATGCCGGATCGCTGACGTGCCAGACTCGCCAACATGGCGCTGCCCGCGCCCGTCCGCTTCAAGAAGTCGGCCATGCCCTTCATCCAGATGGAGAACATTGCCCACTTCCTCAAGGCCTGCGAGCTGCCGCCGCTCAGCATGCCCTCGCACGACCGCTTCCTGACCGTCGACCTCTACGAGAGCAAAGACCCGGCCCAGGTCCTGCAGTGCCTGGCCGCCTTCTCGCGCGCCGCCCACCACCTCAACCCAGCCGCCTTCCCCGCGAGCATCGGCCCAAAGCGCAGCGGCACTATCGCGAGCCCGCCCACGCCCGCCCGCCCGGACTTTGCCAGGAGCCACGGCTCGTCGACGTTCAACCCCATGAAGCCGCCCAAGCCCAAGCCGAAGCCCCTCAGCCCCTCGCGCACCGGCGGTAGCACCGCCTCGCGCAACTCCAACGGCATGCCCGTCTCGCCCCCCGGCGGCGTCAGCAGCTGGAGCAACAAGTCGGACCAGGGCCTCACCTCGCCGGCCTGGAACATCCACCAGTACGGCTACATGGGCGGCGCGAGCCAGGGGAACCAGGGCATTGCCTTCGGTGCGCGCCGCCAGATCACCGCCGCCGGGCCCCATGTGCCCAACATGGCCGAGAAGGAGCGCAAGCGGCGCGAAAAGGCCGACGAGGACGAGCGGCTCAGAGTCGCCGCCGAGGAGGCTGAGAACCACCGCCGCGTCGAGCGCGAGGCCGAGGAGGAGCAGCTGTGGGAGGAGGAGTCGCGCAAGCAGCGCGAGGCCAAGGAGCGGCGGCTGGAGGAGCAGAAGCGCGAGTGGGACGAGCAGGAGCGGCAGTGGAAGATGCAGGAGGAGGCGCGCCAGAAAGAGGAGCGCGAGGCCCAGGACGCCATCGAAAGAGAAGCGCGCCGGAAGCGCGCCGGCAGCGACGCCAGACTGCGCGGCCAGTTCCTCTCGCAGTACCAAGCCGAGCAGCAGTCGCGCAGCCGGCCCAGCAGCCAGACCGGCGACCACAGCGACCGCATCGCCGAGCTCGAGCGCCAGCTCGAAGAAGCAAAGGAGCGCGAGCGCCAGTACCAGGAAGAGCGCGAGAACCGCAAGTCCCGCGCCCGCTCAAAGTCCCGCGCCCGCTCCAAGTCGCGCTCCCGCCCCCAGCCCCCGCCGCGCGCGCCCTCCCCCCAGGAAAGCAACGTCTCGTGGGCCCAGGCCGACGACCGCGCCTACCTGCGCGACGCCTGGGAGGCCAACCAGCGCGAGCCTGCGCGCCCCATCGACACCCCGGACACCCCGGACACCACCGCCGCCTTCTCCTCCTCGACCTCCTCGCGCCCGCTCCCCGACCCCGCCGCCTACATGAGAGCCTCGACCGGCTCCTCCACCCCGAGCCGCACCGAGCGCTTCCTCGCCTCGAACCCGGCGCCCTCCGCCCCGCAACCCACCACCTTCACCCCGCCCGAGTCCACCAGCACAAACGAACAGCGCGCCGAAGATGCCCGCCGCGCCGCCCGCCAGCAGCCCACCAAAGACCGCGCCTGGACCAGCAAATCCCTGCTCGAGCGCGAAATGGAGCGCGAGCGCGTGCGCCAGAAGGAGTGGGAGAACATCCAGCGCGAGCTCGCAAACGCGCCCAAGGATCCTGCCGCGGGCACCGGCCAGGGCCAGAGCTGGGACGTCAATCAGTACGGGTACATGGGCGGGGACTCGCAGAATCGCGGCGGGATCAGCTTTGGGGGGAAAAGGCAGATTTTGGGGCCTAGGCCGTTTGGGCCGAGATAGTGTGCTTGGAGTAGGTGGAGATGGGATAGGGGGCAAGAATTGGGGGACAGTCGTCAAGTGCAATACCATACAATAATCCGTAGCCCTTTCCCGCGCTTTCGCCCACATCTCTACTTTGAATATTCGCATACACTTGGCGGTCGAAACTACTGCAAGCGATTAATACGAAGTAGCCGTTATACCATGTTCGTGGAGTCGTGGCATAGATCTTTCGAAGTGAGAATGTTTTGATATTGACTCTACTTCGATGCCGAGTCTAACAGCCGAATCTGAAAACATCCAAACCAAGCCTTGCGTTGCCACTGGTCCTGCACGGCCAGGTCGTTGTGGGCTGTTTAAACTCCTCAAGCGACTCTGCGGCGTCCATCGGTGCTCGCCAATGGTGCTGGTCATGGTGAAGGATGGTGCTTGATGCACATGGCAGTAAGAGGGTTTTGAGCGCGGGCTCGTAGCGGGGAGTGTCTGCAGAGGTGCCCTACTCACTTCAACCGGCGGCCTCCTTGACCTTTGGCTCCGGAGCCTCGTCAATGAACGTCGGCGGTGCCGTGTCTTCTGTCAAGAATCCAGGCACACTTGACGACTCGCCAATACCCTCAAAGTCGACCTCATCCCCAAGCGCTTCCAGCTCTGCGTCCAGCTCCGACTCGTCGACATCCTCCGGCACGTCGTAACTGCGGCTGATGGCGTCTTGGATGTCGTTTCCCATGTCCATAAGATCAGCCATCTCGTCCTGCAGCTTGTCAATCTTGTCGATGTCGACCTTGCCGTACTGCTTCCGTAACTCCTTGGTGGTCGTCTTCATGGCGTCCATGGTGATCATGGTGTTCTTGAGGTTGTCCTGCATCATGCCGGCCTGCTCCATGTTCCACGACTGGGACTGCAGCTGGTCGCGCTGCGACTCGTACATCTTGCGCTGCTGGAGCACCTTCAGCGCCTTCTGCTTGATGGCGGTCTTGCCCGGGCCGTCGCGCATCTTTGCGAGCTTCTGCTGGTAGGCAGACAGCTCGGCGTTGAGCTTGGCGAGCTTGACATCGAGCGTCTCTATCCGGGTGTCGACCTTGGGACGGTTAATGTGGGGCGCATTTGGTGTAGAGTTGGGGTGGGCCTACGTTTGAGATGGCGCTGGTGAGGGTTGGCTTCGGCGCCGTGCTCTTTGCTCCAAAAAGGCGGTTCATGGCGGGCGTGCAGCGGCAAGGAAGCCGTGCCTGGTTATGGGTAGTGGTGTTTGTAGACGTCGTCTGGAAGGATGTTTGGCGGGGTCCAGGTGTAAGGCAGTCGCGAACGACGGGTGGCTGGAGCTCCCACGAAACGCGGCGGCAGCGTCATCGGTCACGTGGAGCAGCGCCCCAGGCTGGCTCAACAAGCCATCTGGACGCAAAATGCAGAGAGCAAAGGCTGCCTAGGCCTGCTGACGGGCTGCGGGCCATCTGATTGTGCCCCTGAGCCCACGGCGCCGTCTGGCGGACGCAGGCCAGGGCTGCTGCACCTCCCCGATCTGCGCCACGCTTGTGAACCGCTGAACCCATGCTCCACAGCACCAACAGCACATCGTGCCGCCGGGAATGAAGGGTCCATTCACCTCCACCCACTGCTAGTCTGCAAGACGCCCGCGATACCCCTCGTTTTCGTGCATGGACTGGTGTCCGATCTGAGTTGTGCCTGGCTTTTGCTCGCATCTTCCCTTCCCCGCAGGTATGTGTCGACTGTCTGCGCTCGTGCGCCTAAGGTCCAGCCTTGGAGCCCTGCAACCACGTCCACGCGCGTCTGTTGTCTGACCCAGGCCGTCCGCTAACAGAGCCCCGTTGCGCAGCTTCGCCCCTTCCATCCCATGAGCGAGCGACCCTCGGTGCCCGCCAAATCGCCTGCTGCGCCCGAGTCTCGCTCCCTCGACTCCCTGCCCCGCCTTCGCTAGCAGCCACCACAACACCAGCCATGTTCTGGCGCTTCGGCGGGTACGCACAGCTGTCGTCGCTGGACAGCATCCTCGACAAGCCCGACGTCACGGTCGAGGAGCTGCTGGACGAGTCGGACCTGATACAGGAGCTGAAGCAGCAGAATTCAAAGCTGATCGAGTACTTGCGCGACGAGAACGTCCTCGAACGGCTGCTGCGCTATGTCACCGCCGCACCGCCCGCCGAGTCGCCTGGAGAAGGTGCCTCAGGCGACGCTCTCGGCGAGGTTGGTAGCCCCAGCCGGCAGAGCTTCTTCGGCAAGGTCGCAGGACGGGCGCGGTCGGCGTCCACAGCCAAGTCGGACGCCGGCGATGGCGACGAGAGCAAAGAGGAGAGGCAGCGCATGAAGTACGCCTACGTGTCATGCGAGATCCTCTCGTCAGAGGTCTGGTCCATATCAGAGGCCGTGCTGGAGAACCAAGACTCGCTGAAGCAGTTCTGGGCCTATATCAAGCAGCCCGCACCGCTCGATCCGGTGCAGGCCGGCTACTTCACAAAGGTCAACGAGTCGCTGCTGGACCGCAAGATGGAGGAGATGCTGGACTTCTTCAAGTCTCTCGACAATGTTGTGACAGACATGCTCCAGCATGTCGACTGCCCCGTCATCATGGATCTGCTTCTTAAGATCATCAGCCTTGAGAAGAGCGAGGGCGGCCAGGGCATTGTTGATGTGAGTGTGCTCCTACAATGCATGTATTCGCCTTACTGACCGACCAAGTGGCTGCAACAGCAAGACATTGTGCCTCGATTGATTGCCTTTCTCGGACCCGACCACTCCACATCGACACAGACATCCGCTGGCGACTTTTTGAAGGCCATTATTACAATATCTGCGAATGCAACGACCCAGGACCAGTCCGTGATAGGACCCAATGAGCTCACACGGCAGCTTGTCTCCGAGGCATGCCTGAAACAGCTGATTGAGTACATGTTGCGCGGTGGGAACCCCCTGACAGTCGGCGTTGGGATAATCATTGAGGTCATCCGCAAGAACAACTCCGATTACGACTTGGAGAATCAGATTGGGCCCGTACCTAAGAACTCAGACCCCATCTACCTGGGCACATTACTGCGCCAGTTTGCAAACAACATCCCGCAGTTCATGGAATTGGTACACAGCTCCAGCAGGGTCGTTGTGCAGAACGACGGATCTACGGCAATAAAGAAGCGGGAGTTGAAGACTGCATTCGGTGAGAAGATCGAGCCGTTGGGTTTCGACCGCTTCAAGACTTGCGAGCTCATGGCTGAATTGCTGCACTGCAGTAACATGGCTCTCCTCAACGAGCGTGGAAGCGAGGCCGAGGTCAAGAGGCGTGACGCTGAGCGAGAACGCCTCAAGGCTGAGGGCAAGCTGACATCAGGTAACTCTGCCAATCTTGGCGATTTCTCCACTAGCGTGGACAGTCAAGGCTTCACCCACGCACGTGCGCCCTCCGTGGACTCGGCAGAAGAGATCAAACCGCTGCAGGTGCAAAACAACTCAGAAGACGACTTTGAGAAGGTCACCGCGCCAGAAGTTGCCGTAGCCACGATCGAAGCCACGGAGAAGGAGCAGATTGGCGAGCCTTTAGAACGCTCGCCTAAGTCGGATCCAAAAGAGTCGCCTGCTGAGAAGTCGGGTGAAAGCGATGGCGAATTTGTAGAAGAGCCGCTCACGCCACCCAAGGAGGCTGCATCACCCGCTGCAACAACCCCCGCGAAGGCCGTCGATGATGCCGAATCACCGACTTCATCAGGCCTGACATCCAAGGTCGGAGGTCTCGACCTTGACAACGATACGGTCATGGGAGAAAGGGAAGAGGCCACCGAAGCGCCCAAAGAAGACGCCGAGTCGAAGACCACTCCTTCTCTTCTGACACAACAACTGAACCAGACCACAGAAGAGCCTGAGCCGTTGTCCCCGCATGACGTCGACAAGCCAGCGCCACTTTTTGCGGGTAAGAACCGCGAGAGCAACAGTGAGACCACCAAAGTCGACACGTCCAATACCACAGCACCCGCGCCACAGGATGCTGCAGAGGCAGCACCGATTGACGAGACGTCGAGCGCACGCTCGGTGGTGTTTGGAGGTGGAGGCCAGGACGACCAACATGTGACCGACATCGATGGCACTCCTGTCGTCGGCGATCTTCTCAAGATGACCTTCGTGGAGAACAAGGTCGTCCCGACCATTCTTGTAGGACTGCGGGATCGCTTCTATCGTACTTTCTAACGTGTACAGGACTTCTTCTTCCGCTTTCCGTGGAACAACTTCCTCCACAACGTCGTGTATGATGTTGTACAGCAAGTCTTCAACGGCCAGATGGAGCATGGCTACAACCGATCGCTAGCGATTGACCTCTTCCAGACAGGTCGGATCACTGAGCGCATCATCGAGGGCCAGCAAGCCAGCGACAAGGCTCAGCAAGAGACCCATATGAGGCTGGGCTACATGGGTCACCTCACACTCATTGCAGAGGAGGTTCTCAAGTTCACGGAGAGACACCCGACAGAGATACTATCGCAAGCCGTGGTCGAAAAGGTTCAGAGTGAAGAGTGGATATACTACGTCGAGCACGTCCTCTCAGACACACGTGAGAGAGATAACGCAATCCTTGGAGGCGTTCGGCCCGACATGAGCGTAGGACCCAGGCAAGCCGTACTCAATGCAGTGAACGCTGCGTCCGGCTTCGGTGGAGACGGCGGTCTGTCAAATGCCAGCGTTGGCAACAATGGTGCCGTCGGCCTCGACAGCATGGACCTCGCCCAGCAAGGTGATACCGGAGGTGGTGGGTACACCTTCAGCGGTGGCGGATCCTTGCTCAGCGGTTTTACTAACTCGAGCGATGAAGAAGACGAAGACATGGAGGACGACGATGGCAACAGGGAACGACAGGGACCTGTCGACGACTCCGAACAAGTGGGTGAAGTCTCATTTGACGATGCTGATATGGACTACCGATAATCCCGTCACCATCCGAGCCCTATCCGAGCCACCACAACACGATCTTGTTTACGCGCTTGGTGCGTTTCTTTTCTATTCCTGTCCGTCTACGTGCTATTGAGTCCGAGCTACGAGGTATGCACATGCTGGGTGTTGGGACCATCTATCGTTTTTGTACATACTACCTCACGGGGTATGGTGCCTGTAGCAATATCCGTCGTGGCAGGCGTTTCCTTTTTGAATGATTTTCAATCATGTCTTCGTTTCTTTTAGTCTTGTCTCCCGCCTCGCTCATCAGCTCGTCGTTCCCCTAGTGGTCGTCGCTAACAGAAATACAAGGCCAAGATTCCACCACCGCTGCAAATACCGCCTTCCCGCGCCCGCCGACAGTTCGCTCTTCGCCTTGCACAACGGAAGGCCGAGGCCGAGGGGAAGACTAGCGACGATGGTGGCGACTATGACCAGAGCGAAAAGACACAAGAACAGGAGGAGCGGGAAGGGCATCAACGTTTTGCGAAGATGTTTGAGGACATTGAAAGTGACTCGGACGATGGTAGCTTGAGTAGTATTGAGGACGAGATCGTTGGCAGGCTTGACGTGGAGGGTCACTCGAGTCCAGGAAAGGAGCGGAAACCGGATTCGACTGCACCGAAGAAGGGCAACGATGATAATGTGGTTGTTGTGTAGACCCGTGTTAGCTTTGGCTGTGTATTGGTAGTGGCGCGTAGACAAGAGATACCTCGGTAGGATACGATGACGGGAATGCGATACGAGTTACGTTCTTCAGTGGGTGTGAGAATTAGGCGGTGACTTCCCAGGTATGTTCTCAAGCGGTGTCTCTGGTCGATGAGCTGTCGGCCGCGGCGTCTGATGCTCGGACATGCTCCTCCTTGCACAAGCACTGCTGTTCACAGTGTGCCTCTCGAGGCAGGGACAACTCGTGAAATTAACGCCAGAATGGCTCGTACCGTCCTCGACCATTTCTGCGCTTCAAACCCCGCGTAGCTCTAGAGACTGTCCCGTCTTTCACTTCAGGTGTACGTCACCGCGACTTGGACTGCGCTGGCGCCTATTTCAATGTGACCATGGCCAACGCAAAGCTTTCATCGACAGTCTCTGGGCCTTCCAGCGATCATCTCAACCGGCGCTTTGCAGGTGTCCAGATTCACGACAATCGACCCAGCGCGGCTCTCCATCGCACACCATTAGCAATCTAGACGCAGTCAGTATGAGCAGCCACGATCCAGACAGTCTGTTCGTGCCGGAAGAGTCACCGTCCGTGCCAGAACATGCACCTGCACTGACACCGCACGACGAAGATGTGGTTGGAACAGTACTCTCTCCACAAGCGTTCGAAGCAGACCGAATCCGGGACAGCGCGGCTGTCTCTGGAGCAGTGGAGGTCCACGACCCCACACAAGAGTCGTTGCCGTATCATCCATACTTTCACCTAGATGTTGCCGCACTGCATGGCGACATCGATGCGGCACTACGAGACCTTTGGATCGCGCTGCAGGGCTTCGAAGATGACGACATAGAGATGGCGAACCAGCGCGAAGTCACCCAACGAGGACGCCAAATCGGCGCACCCAAGCCTTTGGTTGTAACCACCGTCGGCCCAGCAGGTGTGGGAAAGAGTTTCTTGTACAAAGCCCTGTTTAATCGACCGAGCATCACCAAGAGCTCTGCGGAAGGACGCTCCTGCACGCTCTACCCTACCAAGATTGTGCTGTGCCCGGAGATCCCCGACTCCGCAACCATCAGCGATGTTGATATTGAGCTGTTCGATGCAGCTACTCTAGCTACCATGACCGAAAATCATGTCAAGAGGTACTACGACTACCATCACGGCCCAGACAGTGATCCAACGGACGACGATAGCCGCCGGTATGCATCGACAGCGCTAGAATTCTTCGAAGTCGCCTTCAATACAGCAAACAATGATGAGGCGATCCCTCTTTTGCAGTCTCTGTTGACACCAGATATGATCGCCAACGGAGAGTTGTTGCGTGTGTGTGTCGATGCCATTGAAGGGCGCATCTTGTCCTTGGATGCCCTGCGAGACCGTAAGCTCTCCTACGCGGCGGTGGAGGATGACACACTCGATCAGCCTCGGAAAGTTGCGGACAATTTGGCGCCATTCGTTGATTCCTTCGTGATCAAGACTGGTTCTGCTCTACTGAGAGCAGGGCTGACGTTCATCGACCTACCAGGTAAGCTTCAGAGGTATTTATGGAGAACCAACTTCAGTGCTGATCCTGCAAGGCCTTCGAGATATCAATCAGGATCGCATCGCAAGAGCAAATGCAATTCGCCGAAACGTCGATGTAGAGCTGATCATCTGCGATCGACCTGAGCGTGGCTTAGAGGATGCTGATCTGGACGATTTGATCAGACAGTCGATCCGAGCACATGGTTTCAACAATACAATTGTTGTATACAACAAGATCGACGTAGGTACATTTGTCTTTGTACTTCTACTTAGGTGCTAACTCCATGCTTAAGACCATCTTCATGAGCGGTGTTCAAGACGTGAACGAGCGCATACACGATTCTGCCAACGAGCCATATGTCACAATCAGAGCTTGTCAGAGTAAAGCTGCAGATATTCAGGATATCGAAGCCAAGCGGGCGTACTTGACGTATCTGCAGGAAATAGCCATGAATGCTATGATCCGCGAGCGAGCGGATATGCTGCGAAACAACATTGTCACGAAATACGCTGCACTTGATCCTGATGCGCCGAACAGCATTGCAGTCTTCGCAATATCTGCAGCACAGTACCTCGAGTGGTTAGACCCAGATCGACTACGCCCACCAGTCATGAGTATCGACGATACACGCGTCCCAGACTTGAAGCGGTACTTGCTGGGCCTGACGTGTAGTCGCAACTACGAGCACCTCTGGAATCACATCCACCTAGTCATGGCCGAGATCGCTGACAGCGGTACTCGCGTACTTGAAAAGTTTCAGGATGAAAATGGATACTCTGTGTTTTGCGAGCAACTCGCCAAAGAGCAGATTCCCATGTTGTGTAACGATCTCAAGCAGCTAGCCAATACGCAACTGCTGCCATCTCTACGCATATGGCCATACCAGCCAGAAGCAGAGCGACAACTGGATCTTATCAGTAATGTTGTGATTGAATGGCAGCAAACCGTTCAAGGACCAGTGCTTGTTGCCTCCTTCAGCAAAGCCTTGCGCAACAACGGCTTCATCACCAACAGCAAGGCGCGCGCATTGCAAGGCTTGCGCATCAATTGGAACCAGATATTACAAGAGAGCATGGAGCCAGCCATCACAACCTTTGTGCAGAACATCACGACACACTTCGCGACCGGGTGGAAACAGATGTCAAGCAGGATCAACGATTGCATGAACGACGTCTTTATCGCGCTGGAGAAATCATCCGACCAGACGCCATTCAAAGCCAGCTTCCACCGCGAGTGGCGCAAGCTCGAACATGCCATCTTCACTAAATCCGGGTCCTTTGAGTTCCAGCTCCACCGCGTGGTGCGCGGCACGCACCGCTTCGCCACCACAGAGGAAGACGCCGGCTGCCTCGTCGCCTCGCTCATGGCGCCGGTCTACCAGAAAGTCGCGAAGAAGACCGGCGCTGGCAAGTACTCGCGCCAAGTGGCTGCGCTCACCCGCTACCTGGTGACCAATGGGTGGAACGGCAGCACCATCGTGGATCGCTATGAGGATGCGGTGGTGGCGGACTTGGAACATAGGCTGAGGCCGGTGTTGCGCTGGTTTTTGAACGAGGTTAAGGCGGAGCTGCTGAATTTTGTGAGGGTCATGGAGGAGCTGTTGGCGGATGATCAGCAGTTGAGTGTGGGGCAGCGGCAGGCGAGAAAGAAGCTGAGGGAGGCGTTGCCGGCGTATGAGGAGAGCCTGGGGAGGCTGCAGCGACTCGTCCCGAGGCTGGAGGAGTGAGCTGTGGGCGGCGAATAGTTGGTTGTGGGACTTTGACCGAACTTTTTGCAGATGTATATGAATTTCGAGCATTGACATCGTTGAAGCTCACATCGTCTTCACAAAGCCCTCTCTCGAATCACCTCACTACACCAACTTGACCCCAAATCTTCCATCAAGTTTTGAATGACACGGTCTAGCCGCATCGACAACCTCCAGCACCTGCAGACCCAACCGCCCGACAACACAGATAACCACCCAACGAACTGCGTGTGTGATTCGAGCTCCCCCTCAACATCCTCATATCCCTACCCATCACGAAGCCGAGAACACGACCTGAACATGTCCTTACCTCATCCCGTCTACCAGCCAATCAAACCGAACTGTAATTCAGCGAAGCCTTGATAGATTATCTTCTTTCTCTCACCTCCTCCTGCATCTCTCCTCGATCCCGCTCACATTTTCAAAAAGACTCCGACGTCTGTTACATGTTATAAGAGTCTCGGGATACAATGAACCGCCTTCATCTACATGTCCTCCATTTTTTAAACGCACCCGGTCAGTGTCTATGCTCCGTTTATCGAAATCTCCTGGGTTACAGGCCATGTCTCCGGTACTACGCGTGCAAACGCGTATCCATGTGTCTTGTGGAAGAGGCTTTGTTTCGACCAGTGATAGATGAATGTGAGAGCGGATGGCCTAAGCTGGGCGGTGAGTGGAGACTAAAGAAGCGGCATCTGTGAGTGTTGACAGTCCTGAAACGTGAAAGCGGTGTGGACATGGGATTGCTGGTGGAAAGATGCAGAGTAGTCTGACATGTGTGCTGCCGAGAGCGTGGAGACGTTTGTGCAAGCGTTGCATTTCTTCAAGATGTTATGATTGAGATGCGGTTTCCTATCTCTGAAAAACTGGAGTTCATTTTCACGTGCTCGAAGGTGAATGTCGACGTATTCATGCTTCGCCTCAAAACTCAAAGACCATCCATTCATGCGTGCCTGCTGGTGAGTCAAGGCGTACGAACATCGCTGCTCTGTTCTTCTATACTCTCTATATCTGCCTCTGGAAACAGTTCCTATCTTATTGAAAGCTCAAGATGCTAGGCCAATGTCTTCCTGTGCTGCTCTTCCTGTTTTTACACAGAAGAATGACAGCAATGTCCCATGTCTCTGGTACTCTGCACGATGTTTCGATAATTACATATCAAATTTTCTGACTGGGGGTATGCATGGCCTCGTTGAGCTTCTGAACAAAAGCTTCCATTATGTTTCCTGGGCCCTCAAATCGATCTTTCTTTGCCTCATGTTTGGACAGAATTATTTCCTATATAACGAACTGGCCTTTGATACACGAGAGACGACTGCTTTCTGCTCTATTCTATCCCTCATTGCTCATTCTCGTACACGGGATCACAACTCTGGAATCACAGTGGCACAAGCGGGATGTGGTCCTGTGCTTCGCTGTTTGTCTATACGCAAAGAGAAAAGTCGTCCTCTATATGTGTCTCGTCTTCTGCACACCAACAATAAGTTTTTTTTTCAGTCTTAAGGCAACATATGTTGAGTACATGACCGTCTTTTGCCAAAAATCTTCACCAAAGTGACTATAGTGATTGTACATGACTGCGTCCGTGGAGACGGGCATCCTGCATCTCACTCCACATGAAATCTTCTAAAAGATTACAGAATCTCAGTTATGTCTTCCTGTGCTGAGCTGTCTGTCTTTACACAAACTTCAAGATGGTCCTTCTACGTTGCTTGTCTTCTAAGCATCTACTGAAGAACACCTTTGATCCTGAGTTGCTAGACTCCGCGGCTCTTGCATTCCTGGTGCTAAGATCTCCATTCAAAATCGGTATTTTGATTTCCCTAACCCAGAGACGCAACAAAGTAAAAATCCTGGCTGTTTCTGAGGAGATGAATGACCACAACTGCAAGGAAGCCAAGGCCCCTAAGTTCAAACCAGACGAACACATTGAGCTGCAATCTGTACTCTTCTACTATTACAAATTCCAAAATGACGATAGTGACCATTCATTGCGCTGGAAACTTGTGGAAAATGCTGTCGTGTTCTGTCTCAAACTTCCAAACAAAATCACGGTATCGCGTTCTACGTACATCATCTGACTCAATATGACCGACTGTGCTGCTGGAAATTCTCGAGATCTCGGGTCATGTTTCTTTTCAAACTCTTGATTACCCAGTATGATGTTGCGTTTTGTGCCAGTCTAAAGCTCTCAAGTGAACCAAAACCTCTGCAATAAGTTCATCTCTTCTGGTTCTGACTCACCCAGGAGACGAGAAACATCAGACAAAACACGATTGGGATTTTTTATCCTAAACTCGTATACTGCATAATCATGTTCGCTGCGCGGAGTTGCTGGATAAATTCTAAAGTCTGGATACACGACCGCCCAATGTTAGAAAAGCACAGACGACGAAGGCATGGTGTCAGCCACTCGCCGGGGTCCAAGATAACCCTTCACCACACATACCGATGTTTTGAAAGTTATTTAGAGGCCTGAGGTCCAAATCTGCTCCGTCTTGCGCCTCGTTGACCGCAAACACTTACGGCTTCAGATATCGTGTCCAAAAAGGACACTGCATGCAAGCACGTCGAGTGCATCGCCCTTTGACTCCTATATTTGAAAGTTATATCATCTGTAACAATCCAACTCCACGTTCTTCTCTGTCGAAGTTCGACCGAACCTCTCTATGAGGAAGGTCATCAACATACCATGAATTTGATCAGATTCAGTTTCGAATCGTCAAAGACCTCTGGATGATGTTTGATGCCCTCGCTGCTCCGAGCTTCAAAATTACTATCATAGCATTTGAATGTTGAACTGTGTCTTCTGACTATATCAACGCACAAAAGCTTGACATGGTCTTTGCCAGCGTCCTGGTTTGATGCTTCAATTCACATCTGGCAACTCTTGTATTTCGCAGATCAGACTTCTAAGCCCTCATGCCGCGGGATTGGGATCGCCAAGTCAATATTAGAGATAAAGAATAACGCATTGAACCTGGACCCGCGGAATACGTCGAGCTATCACAACGCGGATGCATGGGCTCGAAACAGCTATGAAATCGTCGCGGAACCCTTTATGGCTATGGTCTTCTTCGGGTCCGGTCGCCAAAGCCAGTAGAGGTATGTTGCCTTTGAGCCTCGTTCTCTTTGTGCTCCCCGTTCCTCCAGAAGACATGGCGTCGCTAGGATCGTTGATATCAAGATAGTATCTGAACATCATGCTCTACTGTTCATAGATGTGTTCCTGGTATCATCTGTTCTGTCACCTACGTGGTTCTACGCATACGAGCCCGGACATAGTTGCCTGCCGTGTCTCTTGCTTCAACATCTCTTGTTGTCTGTAGTCGCAGCAGGACCTTGAGTCTACATCGAGCCGCTTGTCCACTCGTGTCGTGTTACTGAAGTCCTGAAATTTGGGGTATCGTGCACGTTTCTTCATCCCGCCCATTTGGCAATGTTGTTCGCAATTAGCCGCTTGAACATATCCAGCTGCTTTTTGTGCACCGCCATCTTCGCATCGAGTATGTCCGGGCGCTGCTGTAATGTCTTATCGACGCGCGTTTGGAAGCCGCTGAAGACAACCGTGTAATCCGGTAAGGTCGTGTACGGCGCAACAACCGAAGCGGCTGAGATAGTGCAATACTACGATCGTGTCAGTAAGACCTGCAAGAAATCAATCCCAACGAAGGCGCAACCGTTCACCCTCTTGACATATCGAGGATAAACAACATACCTTCCCCACCACAGCACCTCTCCCAACAACCGCCCCAGCCTCAATTAAGCTCCCCTCCCCCACCTCACTCGCCTCCACAACCGCCCCGGTCTCAACCACCACGTTCCTGCCCAGCACCACCCCTTCCCCCCTCATACTGTCTCTCACGCTGCCTCCCCCTATACTCTCCCTTGCCCTCCCCAACCCCACACCACTCACCCCCTTTTCCTCCTCCAGCCCCCCTACCCTCGCGCGCTCAAACACCACAACGCCCTCACCCAGCATAACCACGCTCACGGAGCTGTTTATCTTCGCATGCGGGTGCAGCACCGCGCTGGGGCCGATGGTGATGGGGTGCACGCCGGTGAGCTGGGCGTGTTGCGCGATCAGGGCCGAGGGGTCGATTGCTATGCTGCTCGGGCGCGGGAGAAGGGAGGTGCGTTTTGGCGCTGTGGAGGTGCGGCGGGGGTCGCGAGACATTGGGAGGGGAGCGCTGTAGCGGATGCAGTGTTTGGATTGTTGAAAGGTGAGTTTGGGGCTGGATTGTGCGTGGTGGTGTTGTTGAGGTTGTGGGGTTGGCGTTGTGGTGAGGTGACGCGTGGGACGCACGAGATTTGTCGCCAAAACACGTGGATGCTGTTATACCAGGTCTTGATTCCTCTTGCATGCATGCCGATTCTTTGTTTGCTTCACATGGTAATGCTGACATTCGCGGGGTTGTTGTCGATTTCATTTGAACCCTTGCGCGATTCCGACATCTACTGAATGCGATACTTCATAACAGAGTCGAGAAGGTCCAAGTACTCCCACACATGCGTCATGAATATATGTACAGCCATAGTAGTTTCATATAGTATTGCACTTCATCTTCCCTTCTGACTCACTCACTCACACCGTTTGCACTGGCAGCTTCCCCTCATTCTCCTCGATCCACCTGACCATATCCTCAATCGTGCACACCTTGATCCCCCACTTCTTGCCAAACTTCAGACAATCATCTGTGCGCATCATGTTACCACCGACCAGCTCCGGCCGCCCATCCACACTTTCACCGTCGTTGATCATCTCGCAGATCACACCCACGGGCTGCTTGCCCGCCAGCCTGCACAAATCCACTGCGGCCTCTGTGTGCCCCCTGCGCACCCTCACGCCGCCATCTCGCGCCTGCAGTGGCAGAATGTGCCCCGGCCGTCTGAAGTGGATGGCCTTGGCGTTGGGGTCTGCGAGCATGCGGCACGTGAGGCTGCGATCGTGGGCCGAGATGCCCGTGCTGACGCTCTCGTGGTCTGCGTCGACGGAGATAGCGTACGCGGTGCGGTTGGGGTCTGCGTTGTCGGCGACCATCTGCGGGAGGTGCAGGGCTGCGGCGCGCGAGACGGGGAGCGGTGCGCAGATGTAGCCGGAGCTGTAGCGGATCATAAAGGCGGCTTTCTCGGGAGTGAGCGACTCGGCAGCGATGATCAAGTCGCCTTCGTTCTCGCGGTCGGGCGAGTCGAGGACAATGACGAACTCGTCGTTGGCTAGGGCATGTCAGTAATCGCTGTGCGCTAGAGAAGACCGGGGAGTAGGCTGACCGAATGCTGCCACGACATCTGGTATTGAGTCGAACGCTGCGTCTGCTGGTGTAGGGTTTGAGAGCTCGTATGCGTGGCCGTTGATGCCGTTGGCGGTGCCATTGGCGGGGAGCCCGTTGAGTTCGGCGGGCATGATGATGATGTGACGATGGTGCTATGTGTGCGGACGTGCTATTGCCCTCCTCTCCTTGTATCTTTAAGAGTGCTCGGAATGGCCCTACCCGTACGTCGCAATGTCGGCGGTGGATTGGCAATGCTTAGAAAGAATATGGATGCTTGGGTAATGCGATGCCGGAGCTATCCGCAGTGGGCAACGTATCGTGAGTCGTGAGTCGTGAGTCGCAAGTCGCAGCACTGTCAGTTGCTTCAAGATGCTCTATTGTGGGATTCCTGCTCTTATCCAGATCACCGACGGTGCATGTGAACGTCTAGATGTCGGAGATCGAGTCAACGTGCGGAACCGGCCCTCCAAGCAAAAGTCCAGTGGTGGGATGAAGTGGGCCTCGGCCCTGCATCATGCGGGCGGCCACCGAGGCTCCGACCTGTCGCCGGATTCAGCCCTCTCAGTCAGCGACCTCTCTGCTGATGCTGACGCCGGGTGCTGTCAGACGTCCACCTACGTCGTCACCGCACGACACGGCTCAGCACATGTCTGCCAGACGTGGAGAACTCGCTTGGCGGAAAGATTGACGAAGCGGATGTTTGACGCGGCAGTTCGGCGGGTAATATTGGCGGATACTGCAGCGGATCAGTCCGCCTGAAGGTATCGTAGCGTCCCAACTTCGGCGCCGGTGTTTCTGCGCGTGAAATTGACATTTGACCACCGCAGCGTCTGGCGGGACACTCATTATAAATGGCGATGATCATCGCATGTAAACTCAAATTAAAAGTGAGGGTATCTACTTTGGCTACCATGCATTACCAAATGCAATGCTATCAATGAAACAGAACAGCGCCGAAGCGACTGTTGGCGACGCTTACAACTTTTGCCGAACAAATTAGTCTATGCACAAACAAACAGCTTACAGAATCTTCTCGCCAGCAGCTTGTTTATCCTGGATGTACTGCTTCTCGGCTGAGTTGTGCGTTGAGCTGTTCTCACTCGCCTGACCGGCAGAAACGCCCTCATCCTCAGGGTCGCGCTTCCAGAAGTCCTTCTTTCCGGCCGCGATACGCTGCACCCACGGAGGCAGGAAGCCACCAGGGATGCGCCATGTCCAGGGCTCCTTCTCGTCCTTGTTGGGGGGCACAACGCGACCGCCAGAGCACTTCTCGACGATGAAAACGAGGGTGTTAATGAGGATGTACGAGCAGATACCGGCGATGAGGCCGTAGGCAATCGAGTACGTGAAGGGCATGATGGCGATGGTGAGGAAGGCGGGGACAGCGTCACCCATGTACTTCCAGTTGA
The DNA here is from genome assembly GCA_022560025.1 of Stagonosporopsis chrysanthemi. Taxonomy (NCBI): domain Eukaryota; kingdom Fungi; phylum Ascomycota; class Dothideomycetes; order Pleosporales; family Didymellaceae; genus Stagonosporopsis; species Stagonosporopsis chrysanthemi. The sequence continues at coordinate 136,622 of JAFISE010000012.1, read as the reverse complement.
TGTCCTTGGCTGACTGCGCCATGAGGGAACCAACAATGACAAGCGTACATCCGGTGGCCCATGGAGGAATTGAGGCGAAGATGGGCGCGAAGAAGATGGCGATGAAGAAGGAGAGACCAGTGACCATCGCGGTGAGGCCAGTCTTGCCGCCTTCAGAAATACCAGCACCAGACTCGATATACGCAGTGACTGGGGAGCAGCCGAACAGCGAACCAATGGTGACACCCATGGCATCGATGGTGTAGGCAATCGAAGAGTTCTCGAAGTCCTGGGTGCGCTCGTCGATGGCTCCGCAGTAACGCGCCATCGAGTACATGGTACCTGTGCAGTCGAGAATGTCGACGTAGAGGAAGGTGATAAAGGCCAGACCGAACTGACCGGCATATTGCGAGACGTTCCATTCCTGGACAACAAGGATCTTCTGAATCGGGTGGAACGTGACGACCTTTTTGAAGAAGTCGAACGAGTCGTTGCCCAGCTGAGTGTACGGGAAGTAGGTGACCGAGGTGGGGCGCGGCCAGGAGATGATGGAAACGAGCAGGATACCAAAGATAATGGCGCCCTTGACACGGTACAACATCAGCATAACGGTCAAAACACCACCGCAGAAGATGCCAATCCACAACGTTGGGTTGCGCATCTTGTGGCTTCCCGGGCAGACGCCATCTTCAAGCTTGTACTGCTCCTCGCATCCGGCAAGCTCGAGGGGAGTTGATGTGGCACCTGTGATCAGACCAATACCGGCGGAATACGTAAGTCCAATGATTGTGAGGTAAAGTCCGATTCCGACACCTGTGGCGAGCTTGATGCTAGCTGGGATAGCTCTGTACAAAACAAAATCAGCGCTGTTTCTGTGGAGAGTGACGTGTGGCGAATAGGCCGATGATGGGGTCCAAGTGGGACCGAACCGCGCCGAGGTGCAAAGCTGGCGCACAAATTTACGACGCCAAAAGAAAATGGAAGAACACGGATGTGAACGTACCTTGCAAGCCATTGACGGATACCGAGGATAGTGAGGCCCACGAAGACGAAGCCCTCGACGAAGACAGCAGTCAATGCAACCTCGTATGGGACCATTCCTGAAAAGAAATTAGTGCATGTTTCAAAAGGAGATCCTTGCGTAACGGAGCCAGACGGGGAGGAGTTGACATGTATCACAAAAAGTAATACAAAAACGAAGAAAGCGATCAGTGTGACCGGACTTACCTCCACCGTGGAAACCAACGACCGTGTAGGCAAAGTAGGCGTTCAGGCCCATTCCAGGCGCGAGGGCGATGGGCATGTTGGCAAAGAGACCCATGCAGAAGGAAGTCAAAGCGGAAATGGCCGCGGTAGCAGTGACAAGATCACGCTTGACGACTGCTTTGCAGAGCATGTACTCGGTGTTGGACAAGCACTGGTCGACCTCGAAGTCGGCAGGCGGGCAGACGCAGGTGCCGCCACTATCAGCCAGGATGGTAGCTGTTGATGATGAGCATTGCTTCTCGAGTCTCAAGTCAAGACCATACAGTTGACCGAGATAATGTAGGCCATGGCGAAGAAGGTCGCGAGACCAGCACGAATCTCAGTGGAGAAACAGGCATCCTTGCGTTCCCTGGACTTCATGAAGTGTTAGTGACTGCATCAAGCCTCAGTAAAGGAAAGGGCATCGTACATGACCGGAACCGTCGAGACGGAAGTACTTGCCCACGAAGGAGCGCGCGACAGCGCGGTTCATCTTCTCGATAAAGCCGCCCATCTTGGGAGATTTCTTGCTGAGATGAAGAGTGTCGTGGAGGTGAGGAAGTCGTCAAGGAAGGGACGACCCAGAGATAATCAAGGGAGCCGAGAAGGCGATCTGCACCGGGCTTCACAGACTTCAGTGTGAAGGACACGGCGAACTTTTAAGTTCAGATGGTCAGAGCATGGGTAGAGTATCTGCTGCATCCCGCACCAAGATAAGGATTTGCTAGGCGGCGACCAGGCGTGTCCACTGATGGTCTCGCCGTTAGGGTATCCAATCCGACCCTTGCCGTGATGATCGGCCAGCACCTCTCCTGGCTAGTGGAGCGGGGCCACGCGAAGAGACATTCGGCCACGACGGTCCACAGTGTCCGGGCGCGGCTTCATGCACGAAGTCTGCCGGCGACAAAGCACTCTGGGCTGGCGAACTGCGACCGTGAAGTGGCTGACAGGCCGCGCTTGAGGGGTGATGCAGCTCGCCAATCGCAGGACCAATTGGGGTTGCTTTTATCAAGATGACCTCAAGCGCGACGCCAAATCGCAGGAATGGAAGCGGAGGCTGCCGGATTGCGACAGCTGCTACAGCCATTCTCACCAGGGAGTCGCCTCCTCTATCTTGCACGCCAGGACGGCTATCATGGCTGCCGTCGTGGCCGCGCATCTGACAAGCAACCACTGGATTGCAAATGGATACTTGTCAGAACGATCGACTAGTCCGGTAAAGGTGCCGAATCTGGTAATCGACTAGAACGCAGCGTCAGGATGTGGGTTGCGCGCTGCTGAAACCGTGCAGATACGCTGTGTGGCAACCAGGTCACCCGGCGTCGCCATTGATGGAGATGAGAGGAGCACGCGGTCACGACGGTCGCGATGCCGGAAAACGTGCCCAGTGCCGCGCAGCTGCATCAGCCCTCGCTCCTTCCTGGGCAACGCCTGCAAGGACGGCTAGGATGAGCAGCATTGGGAAGGCCGGGCTTACTTCCCGTGTTGCACAAGATGAACCCCCGTTTAGCGAATGGCAGACCCCTATCCCCGGGTTTTTACTAGCAGGATGGCCCGGCAGCCGCAGCGGAACAGCATCCAGTGCTGTCCAACAGCGCCAATTCACTATCCAAAAGGACTACACCCTTGCCTCTCTCGCGCCACAGCTTCTATTCTAGCCCAAGCAGACGCATACACGAGACGCGTTTGCAAGGGAGATACTGCATGTGTATAGGCGGCCTCTTCCCCGTGGTCACGCAATTACTGCGACTACGCCTGCAGCAGCATCCCCGCGAAACCTCATCTTCCAGCTCTCTGGTGTAGAGTCAGTGCATTCCCAGTCTATTGAAAAGGAGATGGATGCAAACCATTGCTCCACCTTTGGACGCCTTGCCGGACCCCCAATTGCGACAACGCTGTTGGCACGCCAATCCAGCTGCACCCTCACGTTTCAACAACCTCTAGATCTTTATGCACGTCTTCACGACTCCACCAACCTGCCATGTGAGAATCACTACATTAGCATTGCACCGCGGTTGCAAATCGGCTGCCGGCTAAGTGGCCCACGGATCGTTGCTCACTTCGAAACCAGCTGTACAAAGTCGGCTTCTGGTGTAGCACACCCTTTGCAAGTGTCAGGGAAGGGCAATCCTTACAGGAAGGACTATCTAACCGATATGGGCGCAGATGAGGAAACCACCTTGGCATTACATTCCGAGATGCGCAAGTCAGCAATCTTCCAGTAATCAGTGCTGACAAGAACGGTCCTTGTGTGGTCTTCATACTGCATCCATCGCGTTCGATAGACCGACCACGTAGTCGTCAGGTGTGACAAGAAGTCATGAAAACGCTCACTTGTCGCAGGGCGTCTCATTGTCTGCATTTGCATCCTTCACCAATCGAACCTCCTCAGCCTCCATTCTGTCTTTCCAACACCCTGTCCCACAACACTGTTGTGTCTATAAGGCAACACGCTGACCGGGGTATAGCTACGTGGCAGGTGGTAGATCAACCGCTACCCGCCGTTGAGCGACACGTCGTACCTTTCCAGCAACCTGGTTTTGCCGACCTGCAGATCGCGTTCTCCACGAGTGCACCAGCGCATATGAGAAACCATTCGTGCGATTTACTGCAGATCATATACATCTCAGAGCTGAGTGGATCGTCCTTTTGGAAGTGAATGTGTATGAGAGCATACTGAAGATGGGCATTGAGGCGCGGTTAAGCTTACTTTTGCTTGTCGCCCCTTGCATTGTTACACGCACATTACTGCGTCCGCGGACGCAGCCTGATCATCGTCCAAGGAGACGAGAGTTGGCAGAGCGTGTCATTTGCAGTATAGTCTCAGAACTGTGCCACAAGGTAAACACAACGTCCAACTCCACCCTGTACTCAGCCCTTACTCTTTGTAACACGCAATGACGTGCAGTTACTACTAGCAAGACCACACAATGCAAGGCCACAGGTCATTGAAATGCGATCAGGTATCTTCCCAGCAGCACTTGCAGGGCTACGTCAATTACAGTTTCGTACCTGCATGTTTACTCCATTTTATCCTGGTTCGGACCGATCTTATAACGCCTTGTTGATCAAACCGTTGCTCGTCACACAAACAACGCTCTAGCCGCGGGTCTGAACCTTAAAGTCGCGTGGAACCTGGATTTTGAAGGTTGTCAGCGGAGATCGCCATCAACTGTGCACAGCAGTAGCCCATCAGGGGATGCACATCGGACAAGTCCAGACTGCGCTGCAGAGAACCTGTCGACGTCTGCCCGATTACGTGGCAATCACAGAACTCTGCGGTGTCTCGACTAAAGGCGTGTTCCGACAGAAGGTAGCACTCTACCTGTTCTCTGCCTGCAGAAGATGAGCGGCATTGCGACCACGTGACTGCATCGGCTCGCCCACCGGCAGAGCCGACACAAGAATCGTGGAGGGCCAACATAATCAACAGCGCATCCCACGTACTCTGTTCTTTATTTATAGATCTTGCTCTCAAATGGAATTGTCACCTTATCAGTTGGTGTGTGGGCGAGGTATGTCTTTGGAGGATCTGCGCCATGCGGTCAGACGTGTCAGCAGTTGCAAAACATGGCAACGCATGGCAGATACCCGCCATCTAATCTATGCGAGACGGAAATTAAAATCTTACGATACATGTTCAAGTGGTCGTTGCTTGGACTTCGCTTCTGCATTATCGATTCACAATTGACAACAACTGTATGGAGAGCAGCGGCGCAACAACATATGACAAGCGTCGCAGGGGTGATTCACCCGTCTCCAATTATCGGACTTCAACAAAGACCTCAAATCCCTCGTTGCCCCTTCACTATGTCCATCGTCTAACATCCACTGGTTTTGATTCCACTAGTAGCGCAAGTCTTCCCATCCGGACCGGACAGCGTCTTCGTCGGCTCACCACTCGTAACGCCCTTGAACAAGTCACAGAACTTAGTGTCAATCAAGCAGCTATCCTTGATCGTAGTGGAATCGCCGTTGTTACCATTCACACCCGCGACGAGCTTGCCAGAAACGACCTTGATGTTGGTGAAGGACGATTTGCGTGCGTACTGCTTGCTACAGTTACCGCATGAGCGGTACAATTTACCAATGTTCTCGGCGTAGAAATTCTTCACTGCCACGGTGCCCTATGCTCGAATCAGTACTGGCATCCTTGTTTGCATGAAGAAACGGAGGAGTGCTGAGATGAGTCAAAGGACCAGAACTTACGCCGCCATTGTGCTGCAGCACTTTATCGCTTGCCCCCTTTGCGCCTCCGCCATTGACATACGACGTGCCACTCGTCTGCTTAAACGTTGCAGCATCCTCACACACATCTACCCACCAGATGTTGTTCAAGGTGCAAGTACCCAGGCAGTGCACGCCTTCGCCATTGTTAGGCCCAATGAGAGCATTAGATAGCGTAGCACCCTCTTCGAGAATAAAGACAGCATCCTTGTCGCCGCCTTCAGTCTGTCCCGAACACGTGTTGGTGCTGCGGTCCCACTGCTTCATGCCGCCATCGAATGAGGAGCCTGCTGCCAGTGTCTTTGCAGCGGCGAGCGCGGAGGTGCCGCTAGATTTAGGGAAGGTGGTTTGCAGTGCTGTGTTGGTCGCTGCACGGGCTACGTTGTCGTGATGCGGGTGCGCGACGGCGAGGCCTGCTATGGCGGTCAGGAGGAGGGTGGAGGAGTGCATGATGGTATCTTTTGCTATTGGAAGAAGCGGTTGCAAGAGTGATATGAGTGTGCAGTCTCAAAGACAGAACTCGTCACTTTAATACCACTGACGCTTCTCACCAGTTGCCCTTACACTGCTCCCTTGTCAACACAGACAAGCACCCACTCCCCGCAATCTCGCGATATTTTCCCGTATCAAGCCCTTCCCATCTACTCATCCCAGTCACCTCAGCCAGTACCACGCTTCTTACTCAACTCAGTCAATCACCCCTTCAACCTGTACACAAGCTGAGGCCCACTTAGCATGCCAAGTCCGCCTCTTAATTTACACGATTCCAAGCCTTTTACCCCGGACTATCGACAGCGCGCGATTCGGGGAATTTAGATGTGGAGAAGGAGTGTGGGGAGGGCGATTGGCGGGAAATTGGGTTGAGTGTGCCGGATATAGGTGTTTGCCAAGACATGTATATGACGGCTGGGGGATAGAGAGTTTAAAAGGTCGTGGCAAGGCTTCAGATGCTTGTGTGTACGGCGCGGAGCAGCACTGATAGTTCCTTGCAAATTGAATAGGATCGAGGCTTAAGTTAGATTCCAGTCAGATAAACAAGCGCGGTGGTCATTTCTGCCTTGTCTCCGTAGGGTTGGAGTATCTTTTGATTTGGCTAGCAGGGACCGCTTGTAACGTGTAACAGCTTGAAACCTTTTAATACAGACATGGGTTTCATTAGATTATTTGCTCTTGCATTTGTAATATGTGGTGGCTCTCGTTATCATTTCGTTCGGCCGTGAACCTGCTGGTTAGTCAACGTGCTTACTGTGGGAGAGGGCAGCTTGCAATCACGTGAACGAAAAAAAAGGGAGGATTGGAAACAGATATGACAGCAAATTGACCGCGATCGCGCCGTTAGTTGTTTGTGTCTTGGGAGTTGACGCGCAAGTCGTGTTGAAGGCTAGCTACACAAGTGTGGCGTTGAGCAAGCCACAAAACGCCAATTACGATGACGTCGCTGTACGCGGTGACCTGCTTGTCGCGTGGAGCTCCCCTGATTGCGAATCCCAACTTCGTTGTTTACGTGCTTTCCTATCCGTCTTACCCGACTCTCACGGCTTCACGGCATTAGGTCGCTTCCTTTCACAGCAATGAAGCACCGCCTTTCCTCTTTAGCATTCTCTCGCATCCCGCGAGCTCCACGCGCACTCCACACACCTCTTCTGTCACACATACCAGCAAGGCCGCTCCCCCAACATGGAGATCCGGCAGAAGCACTACAGCTGAGAAGCTTCGCAATTACAGCTCGCATGAATGTTACGCTTCCAAGTAAAGATGTCGGCAGTTACGAGGATTCGAATGCGCGGCCAGCATCCGAGCTAAATAACAACATTACTCAAGAAGAGAAGGATGACTTTGCGCGGAAGCTGGCAGAAGACAAGGGCAAACAGATACGCACGCCGTGGCACAGAGAAGGTAGCGACGTGCCGCCTGTGTCCAGGCAGCGCAGTGCTGGAGCCATGACGAAGGGCAAGAATTTTGACACACTCTAATACTTCCAGCTAACACCACGAAAGGCAAGTTGCTCACCACACCCTCGCGAATGCTGAAGATCATCCTGCCCCTCACGACCAAGGATACGAACTCGGACCGCAAAGACATCGAGCCTCTTGCTCTATTGGTCCATCCACAACAGCCCATCTCGTACCTCGAACGTCTCATCCAAGCCGAATTGCCTACGATCAAAGACAAAGACGGCAAGGACCGCATACCCAGCGTCCACTTCCGCGCAGAAGATAGCATGCAAGATGCCATGCAGGCTTCTGAAGCCAGCGAGACCGTTGTGAGCGAAGACAGCGAACCCAACACCAACGAAGAGGATTTTGAGCAGGTGGACGAGCATCGCATAGACGGCAAGACGGTGAAGACAGGCAAGATCAAGTCACAAGACAACGAGGGCAGTGGTGCGATCACAAATCGCAAGACACCTGACGAGGCTACTGAGCTGCGTGGTGGCCACGGTAAGGGAGGTGTCGAGTCGTACTCAGGTCTAGGCAAAGATGCCCCCAGTGACAAGATCTCGAGTCGAAAGTTTGTACGCTGGTCCAGCAGCACAGAGATTGGCGACTTCATCCGCGACGCCGCACGTGGGCAAGAATTTGCCATCCAGATCGAAGGTGCGCCAGAAGAAATCCGGGTCGGTGTCCCTTCATTCAATGACCGCACGTACTACCTTCGCATGCGTCTGCGGAAGACATCGAAGCAGCTCAGCGATATGGCCGACATCAAGGAGCATTGTGACAAGCTCGCGCACAAGGCCGCGCAACAGGTTGCTATGGCTGGATTCGGTGGCATCGTAGGATGGTGGGGCGTGGTGTACTACCTCACCTTTCAGACAGAGCTCGGCTGGGACGTTATGGAGCCCGTCACTGTAGCTCCCCCTCATCTTACTCACCACACTCTTTACTGACTTCTTCATAGTACCTGGTCGGTCTCTCCACCCTTATCGGCGGTTATGTCTGGTTCCTGTACCACAATCGCGAAGTCTCCTACCGCAGTGCGATGAACTTCACCATCTCGCGCCGTCAATCCAAGCTCTACAGCCAGCACAACTTCGACCTGCGTAAATGGGAGGTGCTCATTGAAGATGGCAATGCTTTGAGGAAGGAGATCAAGGCCATTGCCAACGAGTACGATGTCGAGTGGGACGAGATGAAGGAAGAGAAGGACGAGAAGGTTGTTGATGCCCTGAGAAAGGACCGTAAGAAGAAGCAGGGCAAGAAGGATAAGGACGACGATGAGCCTAAGACAGGCAAGACGGAGGTCGATGGTGGGAAGAAGACCGGGTGATTGAAATCACTTCGGAGCTATTTTGGCATAGCGGCGGTTTGTACATACATGGCGTGACCTTAGCGCGGCGTTGCGGGTAGACATCAATCTGCATTTTCGTCTGTTTGAGAGCTTGGACTATATGGCCCTGCTCTTTGCTCCTTTCTCGGAACATCCTGCTAATACACTGTTCTTCCTCTCTTTCAAGACCAATGAGCAAACCTCCTTTGACCAAAAACTAAAGCAGATGTGATTCTGGTCCTCTCTGCGTGCAAAAGACTGGATTATATACCGTAATGTATTTCACCTCTCAGCATATGGATCCATTCCCAACTTTCAAATCGTTGGCTGTGCAATCCATGCTGCAGACTTTTCTGGAGCCCTCTCTGACCTTCAGTTGAGGGTATGAACCATCCTGTCGACTCCTCATGCTGCTCATTTCTCCAAATACGGTTCAAAAATCCTCAAAACACCATCCCCACAGTACCATCTTTGCTTCTCTGTTCTGCCCCAAGGACTCGAAATCAAAATGATAATCACTCCTAAAAGCAAGGCGAAACAGCCGAATGGTCTTTGTTGTTTGTAATTTGCCCTGCCAAAACTTCTGCGAATTTGTAAACCTCTTCTGGATGTCTTTGTCTATGATCTGCACTTGTCTTCGAACGCACACATGGAGATTGCTCCCAAAAGTTGGCATCAATAACACGATGTCTTTTGCTGCATCCGGTCAATGCTCTATACAATTAGAGGAAATGTTTTTGTTTAGCTCTAACATCCAATTTCCAACGTTATGTTCTGTAAAACCTATGAATCGTGATCGAGATCTCACTATTGAGATGAGTTCTGAGAAGATCAAAGCAGCAACGGGATCAAAACATGTTGTCTCCTGCGTTCCAGATGGAAAGTTTGAACACATGTATGATTATTCCATCTCAAAACTGTAAGGCGGCGCAATAACGCACTCTTTGCTGGTTCTGGCTGTCCCCATAAACCAAAACATGAAGATGAGTCGTTGGCAGATTCAAGTCACCCGCAGCCTACTCGTGTTGCTTCATTCGCTCTGGGCTACCAGTCTGACATATAAAATTTTGTCTACTACTATGCGAGTGCCAACGTCTTTGGCGTTCTGTTCTGTCTTCGAACCGCTTACACTTTGGATCCATGGGATGTACTGTAGGCAGAATCTATGGACGCTCACAAATATCTCTTCCTCCGCTGATGTTCTATCCTCTTACCGAGCTACCAAAAGGTGAATCGAAAATTCACAATTGACCTCCATGTCTCAGGTTCAGAGATTGGTCTTTAGAATCCGCATGTAAGCCAAATCTCTAGAACAAGTTTGAAATAGTGATATGGCTGTGTAAGACTGACGTCTGAAAGCAATGGGGGAGAACCCTCATGTTTTTGCTCTGCGGTGATCACCCAACATAAATTCATCTACGGAAGCGAGCATTCCTACTCTGCGAGCAAGTTTGTCTATAAAGTTTTTATCGGACATCTTTTATATGGTCAGAAAATCAGAAAATTCAGACTCCAATGTTGGCTCTCCGTTCTCTGATATCACAACAGTTCCCCCAAAATCGATCGCTTCAATGAACTTCTTTATTCTCTGATCTCGTTCCAGCTATCTCTCGAAAGACACAGACGAAGGTCCTATGTTCTTTGTTTGCATCTTTCTTCTGAGAATGGTGCCCACATGCTTCCCATGATTGTGTTTCTGTTTGCGCGTTCGAAATGAGCTCTAAAACATGTACATGCTTTGGAACGTTCAATCGTTTCTCTTAAAATCTCAAGTTCCCGAACGAATGTAATGCACATCTATCGGCATACACGATGCTCGGTTGGCTCAAAAGCTTGCAACTACAATTCTTCTTTCTTTCAAAATACTTCGTCTTTCACTGCATCAAGGAAAATCACCATCCACCTGTCCGCAAAAACCCATAGAGTTTGACGCGAGGTCTCTGGTCTCTGGTCTCGCAACGAAACAAATCACACCCTCTTTCAGACTCTTCCCTGGGCTACTATCGTTTCAAAATAGCTCGAAGCAGAGTTATGCTTTGGGTGATCTATAAACCCAAAGTCACCAGCACTCAGTAGGATGCGCTGTGTGTTCGTTTTCGTCGCTGACCATCACTCGAAACATCGTAGGAACGATTGCACGTGTTCTTACTCGAGACCAAAGAAATATGCCCAAAAGCCTCAACTGCAGGCCCATATGTGCTTTTCCGCGCCGGAGACGACGCAAATTCATTACACATCACGGTGTGGAGCATGATCTCAAAAGAGATTGAACATCGACTTACGTTCTGAGCGAACCTGTGCTGCCTTGACCTCTACATCTGAAACTTTCCCCACGGTCCAGATCTTCCCTTCCCACAGCCCAACCCTAATTTCCTGATCAGACTGTGTACAAGATCTCAAAGCTGAGGGCCACAAGTGGCTGCTTCGAATGTTTTTGTCATTTGTATTCCATGGAAACCTCTGTCATATTGTCCCCGAGGACCGCCTGATCAGCAATCCAGGCGAAAGCACGCCAGAACAAGCTAGCCGAAATGGTATGTCCAATCTCCCACGCAATCATGTGTCTAAGAATCTTTTCCTTTGTTCGCAAGCACAACAGGCATATGCTTGCTAGCCATGCTGCGAGCATGCTTCGAGTGCGCCTCTAGCATGGTTGGTGGTCGTTAAATAGTATGAACATTGTAAGGTTAAACATCGTTATCCTGCCGGAAAACTGCCGATGGTCGTTGTTAAGCGTGGTGAGCAGCTCTCCTCTTGAGGCACACGACCTCTAGATGGAACTTGAAGGGTTGATGTGTGACTTACGTGCCACATATATAGAATGTTTCATCACTCCACATGAACTTCAGTGCGATGAAAGAAAGACAAGAAGCACCTCACTTGTGACACAACGGGGCAGACCAAGTCCAGATCTGGCATGATGCTATCACAAGCACCGGAAGAATTTGCAGTCACATGTAAGCACGACTGGATGTTGTTCAATGATCTGTTCGACTATCGACTATAACCGTAAGATCTGCTCCTTGCCGTATCCATCATCCGCATCGTGCACTGTCTGCCATACATCTACCATCACTACCCTTTCGGTAAACAATCGGGATCGAACGTAAGCCAGCCAGGTGTGTAACATCTGCTGCGAGGTATCATACTGGGAAATTCCATCAATCCATCCATATCGTGTCTCGTCATCGCGACACGTCCTTCTATGATACAAAACAAATTAAGGAACCGTGAAAACCCAACTCAGTAGATCGAGTGGGAGACAACCAACGTCCAGCTAAGGGGTCGGTGTCAAGAGAAGGAGGAGACCGCGTCGAAATCGTCAGAACTTTTGGGTGCATTCGTGAAGCCGTCCGCCATCGTAAGAACCGTAAATCATGCGCCGTTCGCCGTTAAGAAGCTGTTGAAACCATGGCGGGTCGCTGTCGATCAAGAGTGATACGGAGCGAGTCCTACTCGGTAGCAACTAGAAGAAATTAAGCCTTGGTCTCTTCCTTGGTCTCCTCCTTTGGGGCCTCCTTCTCGCCCTCACCGTCCTTGTTCTTGACGTATTCGTCGTAGACGCTCATGGCCTCATCGACCTTGGCGCGCAGAGCGGATTCGTCAGAGGTGCTGTGACATGTCAGTGATGGGTCATGCGTGGAGTGGATATTGACTTACAGGTTGATGAGCTCGCTGTTGTCCATCTCGAGGAGCATACCGGTGATCTTGCCGGCCAGCTCGGGCTGCATCTCGTGGATCTTGGGGTAGAGCGCCTCACCGAGCATCTGCTTCTGCTGGCCAATGGGGGCGGCATTGAGGACGTTCAGGTCGATACCACCAGCACGGGGAAAGCCAGCCTGGGGACCCTGGCCAGGACGGCCGTTAGGACCACCACGGCCGCCCTGAGGGAAGCCCTGGCCACCGCGCATGGCAGGAGCCATCTGACCCTGGGGCATACCGGGCATGCCGGGCATGGGCCCCTGGCCGCGACCGCCACGACCACCCATAGCCTGCTGAGCCTGAGCAGCGAGCTGCATGTACTGAGGGGTCATGTAGGGGGCAGGGAAGCCGCCGGGAGCCATGCCGGGGGGCATGTACATAGGAGGAATCGGCTGGGAGTTGGGACCGCCACGACCACCCTGCTGGGGCATACCGCCAGGGAAACCACGTCCGCCCTGCTGTCCGGGCATACCAGCAGGGAAGGGCATCTGACCACGACCGCCAGGAGGGAACATCATGGGCTGGCCAGGAGCGAACATCTGGGGCATGCCGCCGAACTGCTGCTGCTGTTGCTGCTGCATACGGAGCTGGTTGCGGGCCTGGATGGTAGCCTCGAGCTGGTTCTTGCGGACATCCTTGCGCTGGGCAAGAGCAACGTAGAGGGGCTTGCCGTCGAACATGCGCTGGTTCATGTCGGTAACGGCCTTGGTAGCCTCGTCGGGGTTGCTGAAGCAAACGAAACCGAAGCCCTTGCTCTTGCCAAGAATCTTCTTCTCGCCCTTGATTGTGACCTTGTCGCCGGCCTTGGTGGAGTCATCCTTCTTTTCATCAGAAGACTCCTCATCCTTCTTCTCCTCGGTGTCCTTCTTCTCCTCAGTCTCCTTCTCCTCCTTCTCCTCGGCCTCGGACTTCTTCTCCTCAGAGTCGGACTCGGCCTTCGCACCCTCAGCAGGGACGGCGTCGCGCATGACCTTGGCGGAAGTGATGGTACCGAAAGGAGTGAACATCTCGCGGAGCTTCTCGTCATCAACCTCGTCACCAAGGTTCTTGATGTAGAGGTTGACACCCTGGTACTTGGACTGCTTCTCAAGACGAGCAGCCTCGTACTGCTTGCGGAGCTCCTCCTCACGCTCGTGCTTCTTCTGGGCACGGCCAACGTAGAGCTTCTGGCCCTTGAAGTCGGTGTCGTTCAGAGAATCGACGGCAGTAGCGGCAGCCTCGTGTTTGATGTAGTTGACGAAACCAAAACCACGACTCTTGCCCTGGTCGTCCCTTGCGATCGACGCGGAGGTGATATCTCCGTGCTTCTCGAAGAGCTCGCGGAACTCGTCGTCGGTAACGTCAAGGTCGATGTTCTTGACGTAGATGTTGGTGAAGTTGGCCTTCATCTCCTCGAACTTGCTCATGCGCTCCTTCTTGGGAATATGGTGACCAACGAAGACCTTCTTCTCGTTCAAAAGCATGCCGTTAACGTGCTTGATGGCGTTGTTGGCGGCCTCGGCGGTCTCGTAGTGAACGAATCCGTAACCCTTGGAGTTGCCCATCTCGTCCTGAGCGACCTTGCAGGACAGAATGTTGCCGAAGGCGGCGAAGGTGTCGTGGAGAGCCTTGTTGTCAATGGCGTGGTCAAGGTTCTTGATGAAGACGTTACCCTGACCAGTCTTGCGCAGAGCGGGGTCACGCTGCGACCACATGATGCGGCAAGGCTTGCCCTTGATGACAGTGTAGTTCAGCTCCTCGAGGGCCTTCTCGCCGTCCTCAGAGCTGTTGTAGTTAACATACGCGTAACCGAGCGAACGACGGGTAACGGCGTCACGGCAGACACGGATCGAGGCGACCTGGCCAATGGAAGAGAACAGCTCGAAGAGCATAGCCTCGGTGACGGAGGGGTCGAGCTCGCCGACATAGAGGGAGGCGGAGTTCTGGTGAGCCTGCTGGGCAGTGGGGGTGGGTGCCTCGCCCTGGGCAGCAGGGACCTGAGTGTTGACCTCGGCGCCGTTGGCGGTGGCAGCGCCGTCCTGGACGGGAGAGGTAGCGTTGGCGACTTCAGACATGGTGGGTATCTGGGTGGTGTGTTAGTGGCGGCGGGCTGGGAATTTTGCAGGAAGGCGCAGGGAACGCATGCAGGTGCGCTCGCTTCACCAGAAAAACTCACCTGCGCGTAAAACGACTTGCGACGAGGAGATGTGTTGTGTCTGAAGGTCCTGGTGGAGACCTAGAGAGTGCACAGGCGAATGTGCTGCTTTCCTTCTACGTGCGGTGGGCGGTCGTGAAAGGAAAAGTCGCTCGACAACGGTGGAGGGGTTGACGAAGCGGGCGGGTGCGTCGCACGAGATTTTTTTGTAGTTTTCTGTATTTTTTTGTTTCTTTTCTGTTATGTGACGATCCGCGTGAGGGGACCGGGACTTGGGAGAAGCTTTGTGTGTGGTGGTGAGAAACGGTGGGAGGTTGGAGGGCGTGCTGCACTTTCAAGTGGGATATTTTCTGTGAGGCGCCGGTCAGTGCGCGGCCACTAGCTGCATTTGGGGTAGGCGGTGAACGAACGAGCTTTCCTGCACCCGAACGAATGGCAGTCGGACTGGACAGAATCTGCACTGACGGAAAACGGTAGAAAGCGACACGTGAAGGCGAGCAGTGACTTCGGGCACTACACGCGTTCTTGGGAGGCGCACAAAGACGCACCGGCCCTTGCGAAACGGCGGTCCCTGCAGCCGGTCAGCACATGTCAACAACGGCAGGCAGCCACAACATGTAGGTGCATCAAGGTACATGAGCGTAATCACGAAACACATGGAGCAGCATACCAGACGAGGTCGAAAGGTCCCGCGCGAACATAATATGCAATGTCGAGAGGTTTACTTCCACGTGTAATATTGAACTCGTGCAGGACAGCGGAGCATTGATGTACCTCGATTACATGCAAACGGTATCATTTCAACACATCTGCAAACAGCTGCAAAAGGTGGATGGGTATCTGTGCTCAAATCCAACAAAGAACCAAACAAATGAGCGTAACGTGCCCAATCACTCACTCAGACTATCGTCCCAGCCTCCTTGCTCAGTAAGAAAATCGACAACCTTTGTCTTACACTGCATCAGCCCTTGCCCCAGAGCCTCGTCCCACTGACTCTCTACAAGACCGACCTTTTCTTTCAGGTCGTCCGTCAGCCGCTGCTCTTCATCAGCGCGAATAGCTTTCATTTCAGCGTCTACACTGGCGAGATCCTCGCCCTCGAGCAGTCGCTGTGTTTCAAGAAGCCGTGAGCCCGCAGTCATGACTGCCGTCTTGACCTCGTGCAGCAGGCACAGCAAATTGATCTGCGACTCGATAAATTGGTACGCCGAACGACCCGCGTGTGCAAGGAGAGTGTAGAGGTACTGCAGCGGGAAGTCGTGGTACGCTGGGTTCTCACTGTACTCCTGAGTCGGGACCAGGATACCGAATCCGTCAAGCTGCTGTGGCACTTTCTGCACGATTGTCAAGAGACCTGGTGCGATGTCCCAGAAAGCTGAGAGCTGTGTCTCGACACCGCGAGTAACGTTGCGCTCGATGACATCCAGAAACTCCTCATAACGCTTAAGGATCTCCTTCTCGAAAATCACTTTGCGGTCCTGCGCGTCGTGACGGAAGAAGTCACTCGCTTCTTTCACTTTCTGGTCATTTTTGGCTTGGACGTAAGGCAGAATGATGATGTCTCGGTACAGATCATTGCGCTCGTTCTCAAGCTCGAAAAGCTCCTTGTGGAGTTGCTCGCGTAGCTCGAAGAGCCACTTGAGTAGCGTAAGCATCTCCAGCAATTCCGGTTTCTCATCGCCTTCCTCTTGCGTTTGGTTCGGGTTCAGCTCCTGTGCCTCGTTGGACAAGCGCCCTTTGAGGTGTTCGATGGAAGCCGTAACTTTGGTGACTCTCTCGCAGAGCATGGCATGGAGCGTGTTTGCGACTTCAGCCTGGAATGTGTCGAAGATGTTCTGCACTAGATCTTGTGCACGTTGATGCTCACGAGCCTCAAAGTCCGCATCGGCTTTCGCTGCATCTTGAAAGCTCATCTGGCCGTTTCGCAAATTCTCCTGGATGTTGTATCTGACGTCGGCTCGTCTGTCGTTCAGCAACGCATTCTCCGACTCTTTACGCGCCTCCGTTTTCGTCTCAAAGTTAAGTTTAGTTGTCTTAACGTCGCCGGAGTCGGTCAACGTCCGTAGGCTGCTTCGTATGGAGGCTAGGTCGGGATGGTTGTTGTTAACAGCAGGATGGTGACGTGGGTACGGTGGTGGTAGCGTGACGAGTCTCGATACGTCGAGCTTGCGCGGGTCGACAGCTGGCGGGGTTGGTGTGGGAAAGTAGTCGGACGAGGCTGGTTGTTTTCCTTTGCCGTCTTGGAAGCCAGCTTTTTCAGCTGGGTACTCGTCTGCTCCATATGCGGCTGGCCTGCTGCTAGAACTGACACGGTAGTGCTTGGGTGTTGATTGATTCTGATCACCCTGATGGAAGCTCTCTTGCGCCTCCATCACCAGGCCCATGTACTTCGACTCTCGCTTGGTTCTTTCCAGTCGCCTGCCTCCACCCTGCGAACCATCGTCACTTTCCCACCAACGGCTAGCAGAACGTCCTCTCGAGTCTTCCTCATCCGGGATTGTGCTCATAGCCATGCTGGGAATTGGTGATAATGAAGGATGATAGTTGTTACTCCAAGATGCGTCACGAGCACGCTGGCTCGATGCGCTGGAAGGCGATGCAGGCTCGGTGTGCGGCGTAAACTGACCTCGAGAAGACGCCGGGCTTGCAGCAGTCGTGGGCATAGAATCCGACGGCCTCGTGTCTGGTGACTCGCCGGAGACGGATCCAGTTTGCTTGACTTTGGGGTGAGAAGGGGTTGTTTGTGCGCTCGGAGTAACGGCTCTTCGCCCAGACGTCTTGTTTGAACGCCACAAATCTCTCGTCAAATCCATAACTTCGCCAGCCCCAATCGCATCGAAAGCGCCCGAATAGCGGTCTCGTCGAAACCTCGACTCAGTGACGATAAACTCAGCAAAGAGCTCTAGTCGTTCCTCGTCGCTCTCAGCATGTAGCTCCCTTTCGATGAAGGCACGGTGCCGCTCAATCGATGTTTTAGCGAATGTATCCCGGTCTGTCGGTCTCGGGGTCTGGAGTGAGGCGTCTTGCGGTGTCAAAGCTGAGTGTAGCGATGATTGCGACACTGAGCGGTTTGTGACCTCTGATGGAGTTGTCAGACCAATCCCATCCTCAGCAGAATGTGGCGGAGGTGTAGGAAGAGCTATGGCAGGGAAGGCTGCCGGGGCTTTCTGGGAGAATGGTTCCGTACCTGGCGAGAAAGGAGGTGTAGGTGCGGCGCCAGATACAGCCAGTGGGCCTGTTGTAATTCGTGGTGTAGAGTTGGCAGACTCTGGGTCGTCATACAAGTGTGCGCTTCTCGGCGATCGCAATGCCCCACCACTCCGTGGCGAATGTCTTGTGACTGCGCCTCGTCGAGATAACCCGCCCTCAGGTGATGCCAGATCTATGTTAGCTGTCGTTGTGGACACTTCGAGATCGTGTGCCCAGGGGTTGTTGCTCGGTTCTGTACGCCGCTCACGTGCAGCACGGCTCTCTTCTCTGCGTTCGCGAATGCTGCCCCGAGCACTGCCTTCCCGCTTGGGTCGTGATAGTATGCTGCCTGATCCTGAATATGAAGTCATTGAGGGCCCAGACACCGTTGATTCACTCTCTTCTGGTGCCTGTGCAGCATATTCGCCATGGCGACCAGCTTGCGGGCTGGTGTTGACGTACAAGCCATGAGCTGCAGGTGATCTTGCCGGGGGTGGAGGTGGTGGAGGTGGTGGAGGCAGAGATGATGGGGCTGCAGCCGAATCCTCCTCCCACCCCAATGGCGTGGGAGGAATGGGCCCTAATGTTGTCTGTCCAGGTCTGCGCGTCGGAGGAGCTGAAGGATAACCCAAAGAATGCTCTGAATCGTAACCAGGCCCTACACTTTGTGACCTCGGAGCGCTTGGTGGAGGAGGGCCTGGTGGCGGAGGAGGCAAGTATATGCCTGGTCCCCAACCTGATTGCAGGTTGGGTGGATGCTCATCGACGGGGGTTCGAGTCTCGGTACCATGACCAAGCACACCAGCTGAGGCAGCTCTCCTTGCGTTTGGTGGCCGTAAAGGTGACTGGGTATCGGGAATATATCGTCGGTCCAATGAGCTGGGTGTGTACTGTTGTGTAAAATTGCGGTGCGAAGATGCCCCTGAGTCCCCTCGGTGAAGCGCATCGTGAGTGCTCATATGCAGCGACTCGATAGCACTTGGGGCAAGACTGTGGTCATTGTTTCTATTACGAAAACCCGATAGACTAAACTTGGTAGACAATCCACGGGATGAAGACCGTTCTCGGCTGGGCGCCACAGGCGGAGGCGCAAACTGAGTGTTCAAGGGCGCTGCAGCAGAGCCCGAGGGGATTGCTATCGAGACAGGACGGTTTTGGAAGCTTCGAGCTGCGCGCGCAGACGACGGCGTGCTACTCTGCGATGTGTGCGGAAGATGCTGGCTTGGAGAGAAATTGCGTCCCGGCGATGCGCTCAATGCCTGCGACATATTCTGACTCTGGGCATGGGCAGGCGTGTACGGCGGTGGAGGGGACGGCATGGCGTCCTCATGCCCAGACAGGTCCTGTTGCCGCACAGTATTGATGGCCATTTGGGCCTGCTGAGGCGCATACTGCACACCAGCTCTCCCATTCCCTCTCCATTGCTGCGGGTTGTACGGGGCAGCCATTGGCGAGCTGGCTACTGGCGAGGGTGCATACGGCGAAGGCAAATTGTTCGCAAACCGGGAGAACGGGCTTGAAGAGGTCGCGCTCGCCAGAGTGTGCAGACTGCCATGGGTCTGCGCGAAAACGGCACCTTGCGTGATAATGCCCGGTCGCACGGCAGCACTACGGCCAGGGGAGGTGGGCTGTCCTTGTCTGGGTACGTTCGCGGGTGGAGGTGGAGGGACTGCGGGATAGCCGTGTGAAGACATGCTTCACCCCGTGCGAAGGATTAAGGGAGCCTGAACGCCTCAAAGCCTCAGCGGCTGCAGCGACAAATCCTCCTTGGGGCTCTGAGACCGTTCGTTGACCGCGTTGGGGGCTTGCAGGCCGTGATTGTCACCTCACCACACACAAGCCATATGCAGAACAAACGGCGGGACCCCTGCAAGACCAGGCCTGCTGCGGCCGGCGGGAGGGAGAAGAGGCCGCATGGTGATGGGCAAGACGATTGCTGGCCGTCTATTCGCTCCGTTGCCCAGCACGAGAGAAGATCCGGGCGTTGAGGAGTGAGGGTTGGCGGTCTCTAGTGCGAAGCTTGAATACGCGTGAGCGAATGGGGGCTGCAGCCTGACTGGTGACCCTGGCGCGGGCGGCTATGTAGACACCAAAGTGGGATCATGCCAGTCTATGGGAGTCGTACAGAGGCTCTGTCTTATCGATATACAGCTGCAGTGTATGCGCAATGTCCTTCGATGTAAACCTTGCCCGTGTTCACTTTTCAGACCACTTTGCTAGGATGTACTGTGCAGCGAATGTATTTGAGCAGTTGAGTGCGTTGCTGGCTAACAGGACCCGAGATGAACGCTAAATATAGCACGGCATCTTTCATGCAGCTCTTGGAATCACATCCCACAACCCACATCACATGCATGACAAGAATAATTCTCCTGCAAGCCTTGCAGCCTCATAACCGTTGGTCTTTGTTCGGTTGGCAGGCGTGCCGGTGCGGTCTGCAGGGTGAGCAGAAAGATTACCCGTGTGCGACGAGTGCGTCAATGACCCCGAGTTTTGGGAGTCAACAATCAGCATTCACAAATCACGACGCAACAGTAACGCATTCAAGTGACGGGTGAGTGCCAACTGCTGCTGTCATTAGGAGGCCAAGCTGCCTTGGAATCGTCTGTACGATTATCACGCTAGTCATGAAGCCTGAGGTTCGTGAAGTTGGGCATCTACAACGCCACCAACACCAGCACGCTCGTGCTGTAGATTTCCTCTGCGCATGCATACTGATCACGATCTTTGTTCTTCAGCTTGAAGCATTTTGTAAATCGTGAATTTTCGTCCTGAGAGTAATAGGTATCTACCATCCCAATGCTTTTGCCAAACAGATTCGCTTCAAAAACAAAACTACTCGCGAAAGGCCTATTTCTGGAACTTCTTGTGAGTATCGATGACCTTCTGCACCTCCTGTTCCGAGCCCATGAAGATACCCGATCGGTCGTGGATGTGCTCGGGCACGACTTCGAGCATGCGGTCCATCTTGCTGTTGACAGCCTTGCCGCCAGCTAGATTTCATGTCAGCAATCGTCAAACCTCAAAGTCTCGGGCTTATTTACCGTTCTCAAATACCATGGCCATGGGCGCGCACTCGTACAAGATTCGCAGCTTGCCCTTGGGGCTCTTCTTGTCCGCGGGGTATGCGAAGATACCGCCATACAACAATGTTCGGTAGGCATCAGCTACCATGGAACCAATGTAACGCGCGCTGTACGGCTTGCCGCCCTCCTCTTGTGGGTACTTGAGGCTGTTGACGTACTCCTTAACAGGGTCCTCCCAGTACAGCGAGTTACCCTCGTTGACCGAGTAGATTGCGCGCTTCTTGGGGATCCTCATGTCTGGATGTGTGAGGATGAACTCGCCGAAAGCGGTGTCGAGTGTGAAGCCGTTGACGTTACCAC
Source organism: Stagonosporopsis chrysanthemi (assembly GCA_022560025.1). NCBI lineage: Eukaryota > Fungi > Ascomycota > Dothideomycetes > Pleosporales > Didymellaceae > Stagonosporopsis > Stagonosporopsis chrysanthemi. Next base: position 115,490 of record JAFISE010000012.1, on the reverse strand, counting down.
CCTTCATTGTGATGACAAGCTGAGCAGACGCGCCGTACATAGTGAAGCCAGAGGCAACCATTTCTGTACCGGGCTTGAGAAGGTCTTCTTTTGTGCCCTTGGCGCCTTCTTCCAGCTTGTATACTGCGAAGATGGTACCGACTGACACTCCGGCGTCGAGGTTGGAGGAGCCGTCGATGGGATCGCAGGCAACAGCGTAACGCGCGTTGGGGAACTCGTCGAATGTAATCAACTCCTCTTGCTCCTCCGACACAAGAACGCGCACACGGCCGCAAGAGCGCATGGCGGAGATGAAAAGCTCATCGCCGATCACATCAAGCTTCTTCTGGTCGTCGCCCGTGGCATTAGATTGCCCAGCCAACCCGGTAAGCTGTGAAAGTCAGTTTGGTCCCAACCAAAGGCTGAAGTGCTCCTTACGTTAACCAGCGAAGCTCTCCGAATGTAGTAGGCAATGCTCTTGAACGCAAATTGAAGAGCATGGCAAAGAAGTCTGAATCGCGATTAGTGTGCGGTTCAGTGAGCCAGGTCTGCTTTGAGGCTCACGTGAAGTCACCGGTAGCCTCCTTGTGTTTCGACTGCTCTTCTGTGAGGAATCGTGTGAGCGTGATGATGTCCGTGTTGATCGCCTCCTGCTTGTTCTGCTGCTGGCCGCTTCCGTTGGTCGCCATTCTGTCTGTCGCTGGCTGTCGTGCGATGAGGTGGTTGGGGGGTATTCTGCGGTAAGAAAGCGATATCTTGAGGTAGGGAGGGAAGGTACGGAGAGAAGAAGGTCGAACAGAAAAGTCAGAGGGAATTCACGATCATCGACGCGTGGGGTAGGCGCCAGTAGTTATTATGAAGTCAGATGTCTGGGTCCAAGTGGGTAGAGTCGGGCATGCGGAGACAAGTCGGTATTTGTTTGGGAGATCGGTTGGACAGCCGTCGACAAGTTGCCCTCGGCAAGTCACAAGCTCACGATATCTCAGCCATTGGATGTCTGGAGGCGCGTCAATTGTGGCGGAAGAACTCGCGAAGAGCTCGGAAGCTGATTGATGGCCCTATCCCGTGAAAAACACCGCGTCGACGCGCGAGCGCCGATATCGATGCGCTTTGCGGCGGCAGCGCGAGAGCTTGGACGATGATGCAAGTGCGGATACCGAGTGGAGGGGTGTTGCGGGGCGCCTCCCACGCTTTCTCCAGCTGATGTCTGGCCCGGGATCTTCCGACCCGCGGATATAAGTTGACGCGCCTAGATGAGCACATCAGCCTCGTGATGGTGAGGCATGAGTATTGAAGCCATTGTGTGCGTGCGAGATGGTGACGTTCTCTACCAACAGCATCAATAGCCTCCTCAAACGTAAGAGGCTTCAGTTATGAGTCTATCAGTTTGCTAGAGCATCCACAATCCTAAAACTTGACATCCTTTGGAACATCACGCGTACCTGACTTAGTCCCGCATGTTCACCTATCGTACCGGAACGGAAGATCTCTGGCCAGACCTATATCCCGCAATGTCGAGGCCCAACAAGTGCTCACCACGCACTGATAATTTATCCAGACTGTTGTTATGCTTCGGCATACCTCGCACCGAGCAAAATGTCCGTGCAACGAATATCAGACGACCCAACAAAGGAGGCGTGGGATATAGCAATGGTCCTTTGAGCGTTGTTGAACACAAATATCCGATTTTTGTACATCTCCTACACATACATTCATAGCTATGCAAATGTACAGGAAGAGTCCCATCCAACCCTTCAACAACCTTCATGACGCTCTGAAAGGCGATCGTCGCAGAAATGGGGGATAAAACAATGCAAGCAAACTCGGCCAGACTATTGGAAAATTAGAGAATCTCTCTGCACCTCTTTGTTACTTCACTCCCCCTTGAGCTTGTCCTGCTTGACAGTGAATGCCATTTCCAGCAAGTCCTTCTCCTCCTTCTTGTGTGAAGCTTTCAGACCAGTAGCGACGGAGGCACTAGGGTTGCGGCCAGCATACATGACGTGACGCCTGTTGTGGTGTTCTGTCTGGTTCAACAGGGTCTCAATCCTGGGTTGTGTGAAGCTCCAGGCACCAGCGTTGAGTGGCTCTTCCTGTGCCCAGATGATGTTCTGAGCGTTAGGGTATGAGTCGAGGTTCTCCTTCAGCTGCTCCCATGGGAAGGGGTTGAGCTGTTCAATACGGGTGATAGCAACATCAGTGAGACCACGGGCCTTGCGCTCGTTGACAAGAGCAGTGTAGACCTGACCTGTGCAAAGGATGACACGCTTGATCTCCTCGTTTGTGCCGATCTCACCCGACTCGTGAGCTGGATCCTTGATGATCCATTCAAAATGCGAATCGCCAGTGAACTCCTCAATGCTTGAGCGAGCCATCGGGTGACGGAGCAGCGACTTCGAGAAGAATAGGATCAACGGCTTGCGGAACTGGCGGTTCATCTGGCGACGCAGCAGATGGAAGTAGTTGGATGGCTTTGTGCAGTAGGCAATCTGGATGTTGCAGTCCTGGTGCTGGCGCTCGAGTTTCTCAGGCGCCGGGAAAATGCGAGGGTCTTCATTGACCAACTGCAGGTAACGCTCCATACGACCTGAAGAGTGCTCAGGGCCCTGACCATCGTAACCGTGGGGCAAGCTCATGACGAGACCGGAGCGTTGGAGCCACTTGACTTCGGCCGAAGCAACGAACTGGTCGATAATAACTTGAGCTGTGTTGGCGAAGTCACCGAATTGGGCCTCCCACATGACGAGCGCGTTAGGCGACGAAAGTGAATAGCCGTACTCGAACCCGAGACTAAGGTTTGTTAGCTAGGGGAACAAGCATGTGTGAAGTTAACCTACACTCCGTACTCGCTAAGCGAGGAGTTGCAGACAGTGAAAGTCTCTTGGTCTTCGCTGAGATCCTGCAGGGGCGTGTACGTCTTCTCGTTCTCCTGGTCGTGAAGAACGGCGTGACGCTGGGAGAAGGTACCGCGTTCGACGTCCTGGCCAGATACACGGACATGGTGACCTTCCATACAGAGGGAACCAAAGGCTAGCGCTTCCGCGGTGGCCATGTCGATGTTCTTGCCATCTTCAACGGTCTTTGTGCGGCCAGCCAAGATACGCTTGAGGTTCTTGTGCACGTTAAAGCTCTCAGGAGGGTTACCAATCTTCTGGGCGATGTGCTTCAGCGTTGTCTCCTCAACTGCAGTGGGCAGATGCGGCAAAACCTCGGTTGCGAGCTCCTTGGGTGACTTGAAGCCGTTCCAGGCAGAGGTCAACCACTCCTTAGCGGTCGGCTGGTAGTCCTTGCTGCGGTTGAAGCTCTCATCAAGCATGCCCCAGACCCAGGCCTTGTGCTCCTCAATGTCCTCCTTGGTGAATGTCTTCTCCTCGAGGAGCTTGTTGACGTACAGGTCGAGGGTAGGCTTCTGCTCTGAGATCTTCTTGTACATCAGAGGCTGGGTGAAGAAAGGCTGATCTGTCTCGTTATGGCCCTGCTTGCGGTAGCAAACCATGTCAATCACAACGTCCTTCTTGAACTCAGCACGGAAGTCGGCAGCAAGCTGGCAGACGAAGTTCATGGCCTCAACATCATCACCGTTGACGTGGAACACAGGCGCATCGATGGCCTTGGCAATATCTGAGCAGTAAGGAGTGGAGCGAGAAAATCGAGGGTCGGTGGTGAAACCAATCTGGTTGTTCACAACGATGTGAATGGTTCCTCCAGTGTGATAGCTGGGAAGGGCGTGGAAGCCCATGGTCTCGTATACGATACCTTGACCAGCGAAGGCAGCATCGCCATGAAGGAGCACACCCATAGCGGTACGGGCTTCCTTCTCATCATTATTGTAGTGCAGAATGGCGCGAGTTTTGCCGAGTACAACAGGGTCCTCAGCTTCCAGGTGAGAGGGATTGGCGACCAGGGACAGCTGGACACGCTTGCCAGAAGGTGTAGGGCGCTCAAAGTTCATTCCCAGGTGGTATTTCACATCACCAGATCCCTCATCGGAAGGCTCGGCGCTACCAGCGAATTCGCTGAAGATGGACTCGTTGGGCTTCCTGACGACGTTGGACAAAACGTTGAGACGTCCACGATGAGGCATACCAATGACAATGTCCTTGACTCCGTAATCGACACTGCGGTCGATCAAAGCCTTCATACCAGGGATCAGACTCTCGCCACCCTCAAGACCGAAACGCTTGTCGTTGGGGTACTTTGTCGCTAAGAAAGCCTCGAAATTTGTACCCCAGATCAGACGGTCCAGAATTCGGCGCTTCTCATCAACGGAGTACTTGAAAGGTTGAGGGACCTCAATGCGCGCACGGAGCCAGTCGCACTGCTCCCTGTCAGGGATGTGAATGTACTCGATACCATAAGATCCACAGTAAAGGCGCTCGCAAGCCTGAATGATCTCGCGGAGGGTCATCTTCGTGCGGTTCTCGGTCTTGAAGCGAGGCAGAATTCCGGGACCAAGCTCGATATCCTGGTCCAGATCCTTCTCGGTGAAGTTGTAGTGAGATAGCTCCAGCTCACGAGGCTTGCTGTAACCAAACTGCTCGGCCTCTGTGCGGATGCCGAGAGGATCGATGCGCGCCTTGTGGTGTCCGCGAGACTGGTACGCGCGGACCAACAACTGAACCTTCAAGTGGTTCATAACATCTGAGCCCTCGCCAGGGCCCATGCCGAGGCCAGGCCTGATATCGGGGACTCCGGAGCTAGAGGGGACGATCGTAGGCGGTGGTTGGAAGGCTTGCGAGGTGGGCATGTCGCCAGACTCCATGTTGCGGAAGTAGACCTGCCACGAGACGTGGACGCTCGAGGGGTCGCGCTTCCACGACATGTACATCTCGTCGACATAGTTGGCCGTGTTGCCGCTCAGAAAGCTATCGTTGGGGTCCTATGCGGTCATAGTTAGTTCTACCCTCGAAAACTTGACAGCCTACGCCGTGCGGCCACGTACAACGCCCTTATCAGTATCCTCGGCGGCGAGCGCATAATGACGACGCTGCGCAACTGCCAGTGGGCGGCGGCAGGTCGAGATTGCATTTGTCCTGGCTGGCGAGGCGGTGATTGTCGATAGCCTTGCCTTCGCCGAACAGCTCTGCAGCTGTCGGGAGCATTGGCGCAGCGTGGTGCGCAACATGATGAAGCAAAGAGATGTATGGGAGAATTAGATAGGTGACATCCAAATGGACGACGGGGGGACAGAAGGGAGAGCTTCTGAGCAGCTGCTGAAGCGGAAGACGAGGAAGGAGCAGGCGGATGTCTCGCACGCGGATTCCGGCTAAGCCCCTTGCGCGTAGCGTTGTTTAGACACTCACACACTCCCAGCGCTCTGCACGCCGGAAATGCCTCAAACAGCTGCGTCTCAAGTGCTCGGTGCCAAGCTGGCAGAATATGCGCCTCATTGTGCACGCAGCAGGCTTCGAGCTTGCGCTTCTCGGGCGAGCCCGCGTAGGGAGTCTCAAACATGCACCTGTGGCAGCGATCGTGTGGTCACAAAAGTCTCGAAAATCCAGCCAATAGCTGCGGCGTTATGTAAAAACACACGTCTTGTGACGTCGCCTGAAAAGAGTGATTCTGCACGCGGCGGAAAAGTATCCGCAGCGACGAGGGCGGAGAGCTACACATGTGTGCACGAAGCATAGCCTCTGTATGCAGCGTTCTCTATCATCATAGCTTCGTGTTATATGCACCCAGTCTGGTATAAGTACCATGTTGGCGCAAGCAACTATGCGTTCGATAGCACGGCAGTAGCTTCTTCGCTTGGAGAACATGCGAGATTTCGGGCTACCAGCCTAATGTCCAAGCAAATACTAAGCGGAAGGTACTTTTATCCAGCTCAGCAATCTCATGCTTGAATAGAGACCACAAGGTGAAGTTGCAACATGCTTTCGTGATCTGGGGAAGTCTAGCGCGTCCTCTTTAAGCTTCGCGACGCGTCAGCGATCGCCGCACAAGGCTTCCTCCACCAGCATGTCCAGCGCTGCAGCTCAATACAAGAAGAAGGATGGCACTCTCTCCGTGTCCACTGACAGCAAGACGGTGTCATGGGAGGCTGTTGGTGGACTGCTCCCGCCGCTGGCAATAGTCATAGCAGACATTGGCAGTAGGTTCGCTGCGTCATACACAGAAAGTGGATGCTGATACAATGCCTCAGATCTCCAGCAGACGCCCGCCACTGCCGCCAAAGCCTCCATCAAGATAGTAGTCATCGAGTCGTCGTCGCAAGCAGGTAGCCACACCTTCACATTTACCTCAGCAGCCGCTCGCGATGATCAGCAGTTGATCAGAGGCCTGTTGCAGAAAGGGATCGAAGCTGCAAAGGCACAGGAAGCACCAATCGTAGCAGCAGCAGCTGCTTCCGGCGGTGATGGTGGTGGTACATCAGGCGCCATCACCATGGCGCAGACAGTCGCTGCGACTGCGCAGCAAGATGAAGATCTGTATGCTGATGCAAAGCTGCTGAGCGACCTAGAGCTCCAGATGTCGCTCCTAAATTCCAGCCCTTCATTGCGTCAGCGGTTCGATCGCGCTCTGAACGAAAAGCCAGCATCGGTGACAATGGGACAATTTTCAAATCAATTTTGGTCGACGCGCTTGAACTTGCTACGATCCCACGCCGCCGAGAAGAGCCAGACTACAGGCTCGTACAACGTGCTGTCGGTCATAAAGTCGAAGAATGTCAACGGCACACTGATGCTGAACTTGACCAAAGAACAAATCGAAGTCGTATTCCGTCAGCATCCCATTGTGAAGACCGCCTACAATGATACAGTACCGCCTTTGAGCGAGGGCGAGTTCTGGGAACGCTTCTTCCACAGTCGACTCTTCAAAAAGTTGAAAGGAGAACGTATACCTGACGACTATGTCACAGACACAAGGCTCGACAAGTACCTGAAGTATGACGAGAATGCAGATGAGGCGCAGCAAATGCTCGTCGGCAGCATTCCCATGTTCATCAACATCGAAGGAAATGAGCAGAATCACAGTCAGCAGAAGGGCAACCGGCAGGACTGGACTATGGTTCCGTCAAGCAACGAGAAGGCGCCCATTCTCCGTGTTTTGAATCGCATGAGTGAGAAGTTGATGAAGGAGGTGCCATTGGTCGATAACAACCATGCACCTGCTGGTCAAGATGAGGACACTTACAAGGAGCTGCAGCTGAGAGATTTGCAACGCGCTTCAGACGACAATAGGGTCGTTCTCAAGGTCCAAGACCAAAGTCGGTTCTTTTCTGCTGGCCAAAGCGTGCAATCATCGACCAGTGCGGCCGCCTACACGAAGCGAACCCCAACGGAAGTACTCTCGACGCTGCAACAAGATATCGCAAGCATCAATACGAATGGCGCGACCCTCGGAACCGATCTGCATTCGAAGATTGCCGTTGACGACGAAAGCGATAGCGAGGACGAGAGCGGCGACCCCAAGAAACTTAAGGTTGGCGGCAGATCAGCACGAGCTGCAGCAACAACGCAAATAATATCCGCCATCAAGAGACGCCACTTGCATGAGGACGAATATCTCTCCGCGACAGGTGTGTTGAACAGCGAGCAAGCCGCGAAGTTAGGCATCTCAGATACAATACTTGACAACCTGACGATGACGCACAATACCACAGTAGAGTTTCTGCACTACTTTTGGGATGTGTATCATTCTGGCAACCCTGAGCGCGCAAATGAAGTCGCAAAGCTTATTGAGACACTGGACAGGTCTTTGGACCGCATCAATGCTGTCGCCAATGCTGCCGAGGCTGAGCGCACGGCTCTGATCGATGAGTATCAAAGGCGCAACGAGCTGTATTTGCAGCAGACTGGGAAGAAGAGAAAGTTCAATCCTGATGCTGTTAAGGGCGGCGCAAGTGCCGTTGCTCAAGTTATGCAGCCCCTGAGCAGGGCTATCGATACCGCAAGGAGTCAGTACCAAAAGGCCCTGAACGAGCAACTGGCTCAGGCTGCTCCCTCGAACGGGCTGTAGAGCCGCTTTTGCCTTACAATGCAGGATGGTTGCGGCTGTACGTGTTTCTGCATAGCGATGGCGTTTCGGGGATCCAACAGTGTAGATCAATGATGACAAACGATACCCTAGCATTCCGACAGGACGTTGATATCCTGAACTCTCAAACTCTGCATGGTGTGATGCTCTACCATTGCGGCTTCGTCGAACGCCTTAAATCTCCTCTCTAGAGATGTTGGGGTGCCAGCCCATCAACGCAAGCCTCTGACGCTTGATTCGGGAAGGCTACCGCTTCCCGCAGCGTAGCCTTGTCGATCATGCGCATTCCCTGCAATGATCGGCACTTCATGATGAAAGTCGCCTGATTGTGAGACGAGGCGACAGCTCACAATCGAGCTGCTCAAACGATTTAGTTAAACCCCTTCCCAACAACTGCTTGACACATCCTGACATCATCCCAGCGACGTTCACCTTGCTACGACTCGGCGTCCTTCTAACGAAAACACGGCCGTCCTCGCACACTGCTGCCTCCAGCCCAGTTTATGTTTGTGCTCCGTTGCACAGTTGAACGCTCCCTCCTTCACTCTAAACTAGCGCAGCTCTAGTCGATGATGCCCGCTCCACCCTTCGTCGCTTGAGCCGTTGACTCCCGACTTTGCAACACCTTCTTCGTCGCCACGGTCACCATCAGTCTTGTCAATAAAGACACCCGTATCGAAGCAGGTTCACCTACGTGAGTGTCGTAGCTCGCAACGAAGACACGGAGCTTTAGTGGCCAACGCATAGAAACCCAATTACGTTCAAGGTATGGAGATACTTCACGTCATCCAAGCGGGAGTGGGAAGTAACTCATTGTCCAGTAAAGAAAGGCCAATTAGGTATACACGAGCAAAGCAGAACTAAGACATCCCAATGCTGACAGGAGAATCAGTAAGAAAAACGTTCGAGGAAGCGAACTCTTGCCGAAGAAAGGGCATACACATCTACATCGCCCTTTGTCCTCGATCATTGCGGGCATAGCTGTCGGCACTTCTCGGAAAGAGCATGTCGACAATGTTCTGGCTTTATTAAAGCGACAGCATGACTGTCGCAGCCGCGATAGCCGTCAGGAGCTCTGTCATCGATAACGTCCATATACCGGGTCATAGTAGCCGCCCACTGTGCCGTAGGCGGCCGCAGCGTTGCCTGTTGGTTGTAAGTCAGAAGTGTGGCCTTGTGGATCGGAATTACCGTCGAGCATGTCACTTGCCGTTATAAGCCTGATTGCTGGTGGCGGCCGTTCCTCGGGCTCTGTTGTCTCGGTTGTCCCTGGATTGCGAGATCAGATATGCCCAGTATTGGCAGTGCAAAAGTCACGAACCGGTAGCGAAAGCTGTGCCACAAGTACCACCGTGCAACCCAGTTCTCTTCGTTGACATTGGTCATGTATCGGCCCATGTTGTAGTATGGTTTAGTGTGCGGCCCGGCGTTGCTCACCATGGTCAGAATTTCGAAGTGCTTTGCGGTTTCCGAGATCTCGTCCCATTTGTATGGAGCTGCGACCGAAGGGTCTGTCTTGGACTGATCTGTAAGATTGCGCTCGTCTCTACTCAATCTGTCTCTGGCAGACTGAGCTTCCCCCTAGACATGACGGCTGTGTCAGCATTCATTCAACCCCAGTTCCCTCAATGACTTACAAGAAGCAGCTTATGGACCTGTTCATTCAATCCAAGGCGCGTAAAGAGTATCGATTTGTCGGCGCTTTGCGCGAGAGGACTGATAACACCTGAGCTCATGGCGAAAGGTACTCCAAAGGAAAGACAAGTGCGAGAAAAGACAAAACCGAAAGAGTTGGATCGACCTGGTGCTCACTAGAGTCAACTTCAGGGTCTGCTGCCTCACCTTCCAACTTATAGTCGGACTCAGGACCCGTGATGGCTTGAGGAGACGCTACCTTTCTGCGTCATGTGACAGCGAGACCTGTTATCACAATACCACCGTTGTGGAACGCTAACTGCAGGCGCCTGCAGGACGCAATGGCGGGACGTACTGGTGGCCCACTCTTTTGCTCAGCCGGCTGTACAGAACCATTACGGATTGGCATCCGCAAGCCATCCCGTTGTATCGTTTGCTGACTGCGGGCCGCATTGATCAGCGCATCTCGGTATGCAGTGAAATCGGAGCCTCGGCTGCTGCCGATCTCTACGCCTCTACAGTGACCGGATCACGATGTCGCTCGCGTAAGCTTTCATGCAGCTCTAGCTGCCGCTTGGTACTCAACCCCATTTCTCTTGCAACAGCAATCTTTAACAGCATATACGGAATCTCAGGGCCGGTCGCCAGTCATGTACACTTGTGCTTTACAGAGCCTTCTTTGCAAGCATCGTACGTTTACAAGAAAACCAGACTCGGCACCAAAATCCGCTCAATTACGACTGGTGAGCATACCAGGATTTCGACAGCCAGGGCTGCGGACATGAGCGTTAGTCGGTGTGAAGTGAGCTTAATCGCAACATGGCAACAAGCTGGTGTGGTCACCTCGAGTTCATCATCCTTGCTAGTGGATGTACGACCGGGTGGCTCAGGCATTTGGCGCTCGTTACGGTCTCAGGGCCTTTCGGCTAGATGTTGGAGGCGTTTGCTCATAACCTTTGGCACCAACCAGACGACTTCCTCAGGATTGGACGCGAGACCACAAAAGTATCAGCCCTCTCACAGCGAGCTGTTTGCCACCTAGAGCACACATCACCCCACAATCTCGCGTGACAATCAGGCCATAGTCCGCAGAAGATGAGATACAATCTACTAAAACAACGACGTGGGTATGGAGGCTTCAGACGGCGACACGCTACTGCCGCGGGCATGGCATGGTGTAATTCGAGCACATCAGGGTCTCACGCTAGACCAACATCCGCATCGGTGGGCAAGATCGACATCGGACCCGACATCATGGGGGAGGATTTGCGAGCACTAGACGAAATGAGTTTGGCTGTCTTGGATACCTCTCAGTCGTTTCTGCACATGTAAACCTCCCAATGAGGAAGCTGGCGTTTGATCTCGGTTTTGCCTGCACCAGATTTGTGGCCCTGCTTACTCTTTCACTGTGCAGGGTGCCGGTCATTGCGCACAGAACAGCTTGTGCTCACAGCTCCTTCTGGAAGTATGCATCGAAGCCCGACGGCGTCACCACATGCGCTTGGCCCAGCAGTACCAACACGTTTCCTAGGGAGAGTCTCGGGTTGAATGGGCATGATCGGCGGAGACAGTGCCTGTGATGCAGGCCTAACCTGGCATCCGTAGTGATCGGGCGCCCTTGCACATCATGTCGTGCAGCATGCAGCACGATCATCTCTGATGCATCCGCCCCGCCCTCTTCAACTCTTGGACAAGCATATCCTACCATGCGACTCGCTCGGGCATGACAAGCGACTCCACTTATTCGAGCTTAATCAGCACTCTGCTCAAACTCGGTCCGGATCAACAACTCTCATATACACCGGTTTGCCTCGCTGCAGATGTACGCCACATATACGCAATTGTCCTGTCATGGCTCGGTCCTGGCCTAAGCAGTCAACAGAAAAAAAGTAACTATGAATCTACGGCCTGCCGGAACGCCAGTACCGATTAGGCTACAACGACAATTGCATTTATCCAGCAATGGCATCTCAGAAAGAAAGCATTTGGTGGCATGAGCACGTCTGCATCTCCGTCACGCACTTTCCGTGTTGTATAACGTGCGCCTGTGGTACCTGCTCTGGCCGCGGCCATTTTCCACGTGGGCGAGTACCGTCTCCATGTTTGTACGAGCTGTCGCAAGACAAGTGGCATACGCCAGGGTTCACGAACAAATGATGCGAAAATCAACCAATAAACGCCAAAAAGCGTTCTGTGTCACATCTCCCGGGAAACCGTACAGACCGAAGGATTTTTTAATGCAAGACTCACTGATCTCTGAGTCTTATCAACCTGCAGCTTTCCGTACCCCATTTGGCTACCTGCATGTAACTGTTGCTAGTCTGGGCAACAAAAAGCGAGTTTCCAGCTTGACAAGGGGCTGTCAAGCGCAAGGCAGGAGCCATGGCGCCCACATCACTGTTCTCCATTGGGTTTCAGGCTTACTGAGGTCGTCGCTTGCTATTGGTATGGTCAGAACATCGGTGCTACGCTGAGAATAACAAGTAACGCACATGTGCCCACACATTTGGGCGACCAGATGTAGTATCAAGCAACCACGCAAACAGACGTTAAGGCAACATGAAGATGCTATAGGTTGTGCGAAGGCAAATACATTGGACTGTACTCACCAAAGAATGGAAAGACATTAAGGTCATGCCAGTTCGAAGTGGCGCATGCCTCGTCGCAGGGCATCGAGTACGTTTGTGGGGAATTGCATATGGCGGTCTTGGAAGGTGCTTGTGTCGTTGCTATGACGCTCTTGCTTATCCGCGCACCTGCTGAACGACCAATGCATGCTTCCTGCTGTTGTATCGCTGTCTGAGAAGGGGAAGCGTGGGTCTGATGGACACGCCATGACTGCCTGAGCTCCATGCGCTCTCATTCATGCACTGCTCTCGGGCTGGAGCCACACGCACAACGATGGTAACCTCTCAGCTCTCAGACTCCCATCGGGCGGCCCATGACGATTGTCATGGTTCTGCGCTGATGGATAGTATCGCGCCTTGCTATACCGATGCGACGGAGAACCACGTACACGAACTTTCGCGAGACGGCTCAAGAGTTACAGCTCCTCCGAATCCTTTCCCATTCTACAGGACATATCTTGAACCAAACATACAGCTCATCCCCGACCAGGCTTACTTCCAGCCAGACGATGATGGTTACACATGCGGTCCAGGAATTGCTGCAGCGCACAGCGTGTCCGTCAATGATGCCCAACCGCAAGCCCCAGATCACGTCGCCGCCTACAAGCTCGCCGCGCGTCTAGCAAACCGCTCGAATGGGGCTCCGCTTGCGACAATAATCGAACAAGGCTCATACTCTACATTGAACTCGCACGGATCACTGCTTAGCGTTGGCCGCTTTCCTTCGACCAAGGCCGCGGAGGTGATTTCACCAATCCGTGGATCACGGCGGAGATCACGAAGCCTAGATGGCAAGGGTCTGCATGACATCCAGGAGGATCTGAGTCGAGAATTCGATGCTTTTGCTGTGGCTGTGCCTCGAGCAAGGCTAGATGAGACCCATGAGGCAGCAATACCGGCAAGCGGCACCGCCACACCTTTCACATCGTGCCGCTTTGAGGTGCAAAGATCTGCATCGCCCTATTCTGTCGATGAGCTTCTCGACCAAGATGACCGCAAAGTGAAAGGATTCATTCGTGGCGTATTACAAAATATGCGCGGCGTTTCAAGAGCCCGATCTCGATCAGCTTCACTATCCTATGCGCCAATCGTGGAGCGCCGGGATAGCCCGCACTCTGCCGGTAAGGGTCTGTCCCAACCTGATCAGCGACATCACATTGAGAGAGCGGCTTATCCGCCCCAACAAGGTTGGAATAATTCAAATGGCTCATCTGAAGGTGCAGCTATCTCTTTGGTCGCTGGAGATCAGACCAGAAGTCGTATCACGCCATCTTCGAGCATCGAGCTTTCAGCTTGGGCGCACCCACCTCAGATACCGTCTCGCTCTGAGATCACCAAATCAGGCCATAGTCCTGGTCCTTTACCTTCTGTGTTCCCATATCAAACTGCCACGTGCGCACACGAGCGGTCCTTCTCGACGCCCGTTGTACACACAGAAACACGCGATGTGGCGCCAGAAGCTGGTACGGCCCAAGCCGCAACATCCCATCATAGCATATTTGACACCTCGGCTCAATACACTTTCGCAGGCATTCCCATATATCGTGAGAACTTTTCTTCGGACCAAGAGACAAACAGCGCAAGAGAAGTGTTCACAGACCAAAACACCAGCTTCTGTAGCACAATGTCGACCTCGTATTCTGGAACAGTTCTGGGCGTTGACCTTGATCTGCAACATGACTTTGTCCGCCAAATCCGTCGCTCACAGTCGCCACCAGAGCCTGCCTGGTTTACGCCACAGATGGCAGAGCTCGAAAGACAGGCATTTTCACCAGAGTCCCTCGAGCCTGTCAAAGCATGCGCAGCAAACCAGGCACCTTGTCATTCAATTAAATCTTCGGCACTGACATCTCTACTGCCCATAGCAGCAGCGACCGGCATCGTGCAGCCGAACTATAGCACACCGACGATCTCTTTCTACTCGCCATCTGGCAATCTCATACAGCCTGAGGATAGCCCACCCCGAAGTACCAACTCGTCGGAATGTAGTGGCTTACAGACGACCACCACATCTTACTACAACAGGCAGAACGGCAATACCGCGATATCCGCTGGTACCCAGCCCACTCGACCATTGCTGTTACCGATGACTACCCCACCGGCACAGAAGACTCCTCTTCCATTGCATTTGCGGCACCATCACAACTATCGTCATCCCGAGGCATCTCAGATAAGCTCTCGTGAATCACATGTCACTCCTAAGGGACCAGTAAAGGGCTGCGATGGCGTTGTACGTGAAGACAGTCTAACTCCTCGGAGCGGTGTCTTCTTTCCGCATGGAAAAGTCAAGATCCACCGTTCAACCAAGCTCATTATACATGACCTGAAAGCCGAGGCAAAGTTCTACAAAGCAAGATTTCTCGCGAGGGCAGCCGCTCAATCCTTTGTCCCTTCTTTCTCCAAGGGAAAGGCTGTGAAGGAGCGCCATCTTCAAGATTACGAAGTCTACACTACGAAGCCTCACGTCAGCAAGATAGAGGCACAAAAGAATAGTTTTGGAGCGGTCACTCTTGGTCCTCTTGCTGCTCACGCATTGCGGGTATGCTTCTGCCAGCCATACGACGGCGCAGGGACTTCGACTCACGTTGCTGCCGCGAGGGCATACGTGAATCGCAAACCATTTGCCGAATACGGTAAGTCGAAAGCAGATCATCATTCAAATGATGCCGAGCGTTTGCTGCCTAATGCAAGGGTTATTGGCAACAACAAGAACAGCATGTGTGGGTGCACCAAAAGCTCCCCTAGGCAAGAAAGTGCGTTTAGCAGCAGCACACAGCGAGCATCGTATATCGGAACGCCGAAGTTGAAAGCGCACTGATCGTCTTGCACCGCATGTGCGCGAGACATTCATACATTACCCAGGAATTTGCAGGCCAGCAGTGTGACAGATCGCCATCACCATCGCCGATCAACTGCATCCTCGAGGTACGTACGTAAGGTGAAATGAGGTACAAAGGCAACGGCGCTCATATTGGATTCCCGGTTGGTCTGGCAGCCGCGACCTTTTTGCACGCTGGACGCTGATCTTGCTCGGAGGCTTTCATTGGTATTTCTGGATATGGCCATGGCATGATGGGGGATTTTGGGATTTGGTACGCAGTTCCACCCACGTCTGTCCCTCGGACTAGCACACTCAACATTGCTTTTTCTTGTGCTGTCACTTTGTTCTTTCTTGGCTAGGGTGATCTTCCATGAAGTACGTACACATGAGCTGTAAGAGTCATTGCAAGTGTCAACAGTGACCTGTTTTGTCGTCACTTAGATTCGATAACATTGGATCTTTGCCGTGCACTTCAAAACCCTTTCACGCTTCATCACAAATCCTTCCTCGGCTTACGCCAAGCCCGTATCGCCCGCACCTCATCGCGATCGTGCCTCACTCCGCGTACAGGATCGGACCCATGCATTCGGGACCGCGGTGTCGAGCGTCTAGGATCACTGCATCGATACAGGGGTGTTGTGGGGTCGTATGTGGATGCTTCTGCGGCGCTATGTCGGTTGCTTGAAGGCGGAGCACATGAAGGCAGGCGAGGTTTTGTGGTTGAGAACCGCGAAGGCGATGAATGCTAGATGAGAATTTGGCGAGAATGGAGATGTGCAGTCTGTATTTGGAGTAGAAGAGTTTTTTTTCGTTTACGGTTCTGGTATAGAACAGTCTCATTAGGGGCATCTCGCGCTGTACTACATGTCGCGCGTGATGTAACAGCGATGGATGGCTCCGAGGTGGCGAGAAGGCAATCGTATCTTGGATGATCACATGCCTACCCTAGCCCTCAGGCCCGCGGATCCTTCTCCTTCGGCTTGAACAAGTCACTCCAGAACTGCCGGAATCCATACTGCTTCGTCGTGCGCTCATCCCTGACCCTCACCGGCGCCCCGCCCAACGTGCCCAACAGCCCGCGCTCGCTCAGTTGCTGGCCGAAGCTGTCGCTCGCCTTCGCTACAGGTTTGCGCGCGCGGTCTACGATCGCCTCGGCAATTAATGGCGCGACGTCTGAAAAGCAGGCTTTGAGTTCCCGTTCGAGGTTGAAGTATGGCTTCCGCGCGAGCTCGGGTGCTTGCAGGTTGTAGGAGCGCGCTTTGCTGTTGAGATCTGCGATGGCCACTTTTAGGTAAGGGGATTCGTTTGCGAGCCAAAGGGGGTCACGGAACACTACGAGAGGGGTTGAGGATGCCGATTGTGAGCTCGCTTGAGCTGCTACTTCTGTGGGTGGTGCTGCGGCCAGCTTTGAGTCTGCGATGGGGATCTCAATGGTTTGCGTTGTTGTTGCGGCTGGAGCAGGTTCTGTGCCAGAGTGGAGCGGGGTCTTTGATGCCGTAATTTCAGAGATCAGTTTATTGTCAGAGGGAGAGCGCTTGAGCTCGCCCGATAGCGAGATCTGAGACATCTGACCGTCTTCCTCTACTGTTGTCATCGTCTCCTTCTTCACTCTGGACGGGTTGACAACAGCTTCGGCTCGCGCATATGTCTCCGCACGGCGTACCTGGTCCTGCAAGGAGCCGCCGGCACTTGCTATCATGCGTGCGGCATGCCTCTT
The DNA here is from genome assembly GCA_022560025.1 of Stagonosporopsis chrysanthemi. NCBI lineage: Eukaryota > Fungi > Ascomycota > Dothideomycetes > Pleosporales > Didymellaceae > Stagonosporopsis > Stagonosporopsis chrysanthemi. Next base: position 98,734 of record JAFISE010000012.1, on the reverse strand, counting down.
CCAGTCAACGCGCAGCCGGCTCCGGAACTTGGAGGCGGCCGAAGTGAGCTCCTGCTGCTTCTCGATCCACGGCGGCACAATCTCCTGCTTCTGAATAATCTTGTTCATGAAGTACTCTGTGGTATCGATGAAGGGGCTGTTGGCGTTGTGATCACGCTCGACATTTGTGCCTTTGCCGCGCGGTATGTTCTTGAACTGGCCGCGTGCAATGGCGTCCTCGATGCGCTTGTTTGCCAGCGAGGCAAGGCCCTGGATCGAGCCGGGCACGATAGAGCGCGCCCCCGGTTCAAAGCGTTCTTTCAGTACCTGAAGGCGCTGCTGACGCTCAGTTTCCTCAAGGCTCTCATCCATCTGTACTGAGGCGTAGACGTTTGTGCGGTCGCGAGCGTTAGCCAGACGGAGGCCTTGACCGGTGTTACCGCGCCTACGACCCGTGTCGATATTCTGCGGCATCCGCACTGCAGGTCCTGGCATAGCTTGCCTGCCCGCTCGCAGTGGCTTGTGGGCGTCGTTAAGCATGCGCAGCGATGCGTCGTGAATGCTTTCGGTGCCGGTCCATGCCGCGGTCGTCGCATGGTCGCGAATGTGGCGGGAGGCAGAGGCGGGGAGATTAACTTCAGGGGACTGCAGTGACGCAGCAGCGATACGCTGTTCAAGCTGGGCCTTGAGCTCTGCGTCGAAGCCGGCTTCTTCTACAGCTTTACGGGCACTGTATCCACCACTTTCAAGCGCCTCCTCGCTCATCGAGCGCATACGTCGTGTGAATGCCCCCTCATCTCCCTCGTCTTTCGCCGCTAGCTTCTTTTCTTCCCTTGGCTTGTCGCCATCGTCTTGCTGTTGTGCTGTTGCGTCTGCATATGTCCTGGTGTTGCAAGTAGCCGGCTGACCAGATATCAGACGATTTCGCGGTCGTTTGGTGCGCAAACAGCGCGCGCAGGTGTATGGTCTTATCGCTCGAGATGCAATCATACAGGAATCAATGGGCAGTACAAGAACTGAAATGCTAGGACGCACGAAAGGCCAAAAGAAACTATCGTTCACGTCACCACAGCTGTGGCGGACATCGGACTACTAGCGTGTTTTCTTATCGATACCAGTCGGCCGAGGCTGATGCTGAGCAGTGAGGCTCAAAGCAACACCACTCAGACATCCTTCCTCCCTGCATCTCCACCCTCGCTTCCCTTTCCCCAAAGTGTCACCACACACCCGTGCAGCACGTCACCTCATGCCTAAGACACGTTGCCAATGCGTGCTGTGCAACCTAAGCTTCACCGCCGGGGGTCACAGCCCTGAGCGACCATCGTTGTCTCAGCCCACGTGCCGCACACATTCGCTAGTTGCATGTCCTTCACGTTGCAACTGTGAAATGTAAAACAGTCGCTACCCTGCCTTGCATCCGATGTTACACAGACTCACACATGTTGTTGCGAGGATCGTGCTGCTCGCCCGGCCCGTGTTTTGGCTCTCGGGACGCGCCGCTCGGGTTGGGAACGAGCTGGGAGCCGGCATGGACTGGGCACCTACTGCACTATATTGAGAGACACGAGTTGCTATCAAGTACCCTGCAGGTCTTCCAGTAGCGTCGAGTGCGCCTGGAGGCATGCACTAGTATACAGTCGAATCGCTGCAAGAGAGCAGTTTTGTGCGGCACTATTAGTCTTGGAGGGACTATCTCCATAGTGAAGAACAAGCGTGTTCGCTCGTCAGAGTATACTTCTAGTTGAGGCTTTAACGATGGGGACGCCGAAAGCATTGCGCAAAAGCCCTTCAGGTCCCTTAAGCGAAGTGTCCAGTCAGCACACCATCGATCAGCTTTTCGGCCTGTGCATAGCTAAGTACCTGTTCCTAGTTTGAGACTAATCGAAAGTTGCTCTTGTAATCCCTCCAGTCGAATTTAGATCACGGCTTCTGCGCAGTGTGATCATGACCAGCGAATTGGGAAGCATGGCAAAGCTTCCTGGACAATTATGGTGGGTTACAAAGCCCCATGACTCCAGAACAGAATATACACAACTTCCGTTTCCCTGCGACATCAGAAGACTGGAGATTCAAGGGGAGGAAGATATCATGACTGGGAAATTTCCTTGTGATGTAGACGACGCAGAAGCGATCATTTGGTTTTCAGTCCAAGAAGGGGAAAAGCACAGTCACTGGAGGTGATCAAGGTGACCTTGATGGAACACCAGCATCATCTTTTACCGAAGCGAGCTTTGGCGATTGAGAACACCAAGCATCGTCTCTCAGAGAATAGCGGGGAAGATATGCGTTGAACCTGTGACTGATCTGCTCTTTCGCCTATTTCAGGCAGAGCATCGAATTCGATGGTTTTCAAATATATAACGCGATGAAGCAGACCCGACGTTAAATGCCAGAAACTTTCAATCACATACCGCAGGGTCCAGATATTGTGCTTAAGTACAAGTCTATCGTTATCGTTCAAGCATCAATAGAGCATGGTTTCTCAAGTGCTAATTTTCCTCTCCACCATGCCATTGCGTGCCGATTGCAGGTAGGAAACAACATGGGCAGTTTGCATAGAGGGAGGTCTTCAGGAAACGTATACACACAGGAGGAGAAGAGAGTGAACACCCATATAAGGATGGCCATCTGCTTTCGATACAAGGACATCAGAGATCCGTCGCATGATTTCCAAGACAAAGGAGCGGAGGTGCAAAGAGACAAATATAAGTACATCGATACGAGAGGTCAGAGAAGCACTTAAGGCTGGATTGTTCCTTTTTGACTTTCCAGGTCTGACGATTGTCTGAATCAGAAGAGAATAAAGAAGTGGAAAGGGAGGAGGCAGAAGACACACACGTTTTGCATGTCGCTTTGGAGGACATCATATTTCAAGTCAATGTTTGACAACATACGACCAACAAACACGATATACATGTGGTAGAGCCAGCGAAGGTAGAAGGAACAGATATGCCGAAGTTGCGATGCAGATGTTCGGTATTCAACAGATACAGGTCACCAAAGAAAAGAGAACAGGAGACATGGAGAGTCCTTTTGAACTCTTTGAACGTCCAAAGTATAACATCTTAGATCTATCCTCTAGAGCGGGATCCTATGGAATACGAGGCAGTCTCGGGGAAAGAAGCGGACATGGGTCGAGCAAACCCCAATTTTGGCAAAGCAGAAAAGATGTCCATCAAATGGATACGCATTTGAAGAACGAAAGACGTAAGTCCCTCAGTCCTGTTCCTTTCGAGTGCCTGCAAAACATGACTCATCCTGTTCGACACTTTTCAAGGCGACCCAAAAAACCACTGAGTACAATGCGGTTCTCAGATAAAACAGTAGACATAGGGCGGGGACCCCGTGAATTTAGCAATAGAAAAAAAAAGAAAAGATACGGACATGGCCTGGTATCTGTCTCATCTCGGATGCCGGCAGATCAAAGGCAGATGAGAGGAGAAGAGACACATGTACACATGTTGTATCCATCGTGATGTGACTGCGTTCTTGTGTCGCCTACACAACTCGAGGATGGGAGTGGAAGGTGGGTCTCAGAAGGAGGAATTGAAATCGCGTGCGGGATCCCAGATTTTGGAGAGCAGAGAAAGGGAGTAGACATTACAAGCTTTCTCAACACTTTGACAAAGAAGCGAAGGAGGAGACATTGGCATGATGCATCCTTAGTTTGAGAAAAAGGAAAGGAGGAGCAGACATGGCGTCTTCATCTGAGCATCTCTAGCAGAGCAGGAAGCAAACACAATTTGCCCACGGCGAATCGATGTGTGGTCAAGAGAGAAGGCACAGACATACCGGGCTCATAACCTGTTTTTGGAGCGTCCATGCGCTGGTGTACGACTCAATTTAGGTGTTGTGGAGCAGAGCAGAGGGATATAGGAAGACTGAAGGCTGGAGACATATCAGTCTCCCGCCAGCTGTTTGAGCAGCTAAGACATATACGCCGTGTCAGGATATTTTCAGTAAGCCGTGCAGAGGGTGGTGCGTAAGGAGAGAAGTAGGCCTGTGGAAGGCTTTTATACTTGCATAGAGCAGAGTGCACGTGATCGATGGTGTCAAACGGCACACGCCACATAGTTGTTACAAATGTCACATAATTTGGACATCGACTTTTGTTCCTCGTTGATTCTACACGACTGCCTTCTGCCTAGCGTCCCTCGAGCCTGCCTCTCGTTCGGCTCTCTCGCCTCCGACTGACAGCAAACCACACACTACTTGCCCAGCACAGCGCAACACCTACCCAACTATGCGCGGGCATCTTGAACATACTCAGCAGCATGAGCTGTACCCCGCTGCGTGGTACATTGACAAACGTCGCAGATAGCGGACTCGTGGCCTTGACCAGCACGAGCGTGCTGCTGAACACGGCCCAGCTACCGATCGCCCCGCACCAGATCATCAACCAGAAGAAGGGTACGTCTAGGAAGGGAATGTTGTGGAAGATGTTGCCGAGTTCACCGCTGAGAAGTATGATGGGTGTGAGCAGTGAGATCGAGAGGATGGAGGTGTAGTGCAGAGTGCGGTAGTAGGCGCGGGTTTCTTCGCGGTTGGTCTCTTCGTCGCTGCGAGTTGGATAGCCGCTCATAATGTCACCCTGTGGGATGAGACCGGCAAGCAACGTGCGGTATGTGCGGAGCAAGAGGATCGGGTACAGAGCGGCGAAGAAGGAGGAGAAGACCCCAGCAATGATAGATTCCCATGTTACGCGGACGTTGGAGCGGAGGGTCGCGAAGAGGAGATTTAGGGTTGCGATGAGCGCAGCGGAGAGCGTGGAGCCGGAGATGGAGTCTTTCTGAAGGATGCAGGAGAAAATGAGGGAGAGTGGCGTCACGCCGATGCGGGCCAGCTGGTAGACGGGGAGAGGTGCGTAGCTGGCGATTTTTAGGTAAACTCTAGATCACGGTGTACGAGAAGTACTTACGCAAAGGAGAAGTTGCTGAGCAAGACCTTGACGACGAAGACGACCGCCAGAGGAAGCACCTGTTTGGCAATCTTGTAGTCGAATTCAAAGAGGCCGCCGCCGGCGACACCTCCTGAGCCATTGCTTAGCCAGTGCAAAAATCTTGCGACACCAGATTTCGCGTTGTTGTTCCTAAACGCTCCACCCTGCGGGGCGACTGGAATCGCAGGCGCGACCGCTTCACCAAGTCCTAACCTCCTCAACGGACTACCGAGACCACGCGTGAGGCTCGAGAAACCAATAAGCAGGAGGTGCGTGAGTATCAGTTGGACATATGTGCCAGTGAGCGGGAATGGGAATCTAGCAGCCAACGTTAGCACATACACCCATCTCCACCTTTTCGCAGAACCTACTTGTACACCCCCGTGAGCATGATGAACCGGTTCATAAGCAGCAATCCGAATCCACAGCCACCCACCCAAAAGACCAAAATCCCAATCCATATTTGCCAGCCCACCCATGTTCCAAATAAGAAACTCCCCAGCCCACCTTGTCGGAAAATCATCTTCCAGCTGCCACGCTCATACTGCGCGTCCCGGCCGCCGCCAACAAGGGGCCGTATACTACTGGTGAGCTCGTATTCGTCATCTTCATCTTCGCTTTGCGCAGCGCTGCGCGAGCGCGGGTACGGCGCGGGTGAGGTGCTACGGCTGGCGATGTCGATGAGGGGGACTGCGGGCGCGAGGCCAGCATCCTGTGAGGTGTGCCGCGAGTGCGAGCGCAGATTGGACATGGTGGCGGAAGCTTCGATATCGTCGTCTATATCATCGATGGAGTCGGCGGTTGTTTTGCGGCGGTGTGTTGCGGCGAGGGAGAATTTGGCAGTTTGTTTGGATGTTGTAGGGAGCTGGACGGAGCGGGAAATGTTGCTGAGGTAGTCGAAGGCGGGGCGAAAGGTTTTGGATGTGTTGCGCGCGAACGGACGGGAATTGAAGCTGTTCATCGTGACCGCGGCACGGCGGAGGAAGAAGCGGAAGACATGGCGAGGGAGTGGTTATGATAGATGCCCGTTGCACAGAATTGTGCTTGCCTGTCGACGAAATTGGGCGCTAAGCTGACCCTGCGTCAGGAGAAGTGGGTCGTCGCTCGTTGATTGTGATGATCATCATCCCCCTCTAACATCACCTCTTTGCACGAATGAGGCACTGAAGGATTCATAGATAAGAACAGTTGTGTCTTATCCAGCCAGTCCGTTCTCGATCACATTGAGCTAGATGCGCCTCGCAAGTATGGCACATTGTTTGACAAAACCATTCAAGCCATCGTCAATCTGGAAGAAGGTAGAAGTAAACGTTGCAACCAATCCCCGATACACGCATGGAGGTACCATCAAATGTATTGGTGAGACACAAGATCTTGAACCACGTTCATTTCTTGCCATGTAGATGGGAGGCGGTAGTTTGCGAGGCTGAAATGATGTGACAGCAAGAGCAAATCACGCTAGTACCCGCCCCCGCTGCGGACCCCCTCCCGAATTCGCAACTTCCATCCCAATGGAGTCAACATCTAAACGATTCAACTCTTGCATGACTGTACTGAACATCGGACCGAATGACTCATTGCCAATCTTCAACCGTCCATAAGAAACCTTAGTATCCTCTCCACCACGGACCGAACCGTCTCTTACAACTCTACCCAAAGCAATACTATCCCATCTTCGACAATGGCGCCAACACAAGCCCTCGACCACCTCATCCTCTTCCTTCCCGTCGACCCCTCAACCTCCTTCCCCAAACTACCCTCCTTCTTCTCCAAAAACTTCACCCTCACCCCCGGCGGCGTACACGCTGACGGCCTGACCTCGAACATTCTGATCCTCCTCGCAGACGGCTGCTACATCGAGCTGATCTCCTTCGTTGACCCCACCAAAGACGTCTCATCGCATTGGTGGGCATCCGGCGCCCAAAAGCACGGGTGGATCGACTGGTGTCTCACGAACGGGCTCTCGCCGAAAGAGAGTTGGGAGGCGATAGGCGGTAGTGAGGGGAGCCACGCCGAGCCGGTTGCAGGAGGGCGCAAACGGGCTGATGGCGTGGAGGTCAAGTGGGCCGTCACGTTTCCTCGGGGCGAAAAGGGAGGGCAGGCGAGTAGGGGACGAGTGCCGTTTTTCTGTCATGATGTGACGGAGCGGGGCGTGAGGGTGCCGCTTAGCGACGACAAGATGGCACATGGTTTGGGGGTGCTGGGAGTGAGAGAATTGACTGTAGTTGTGCGGGACGAGGGGTTGCTGGAGGAGACGGGTGGGGTGTATGCGAGGTTGTTTGGCAAGGAGGGCGTGCGCAGAGGGGATGAGGTGACTTTCCCGACGAGCAGAGTGAAGAGTGTGGGTGGCTTGGATGAGGGGGCAAAGGTGGTTTTGAGGTTGCCAAAGGATGCAGAAGAGTCTAAGAGGGTGGAGAAGACAGGGTATTGGTATGGCGATGTTGTGCTTGCTGCTCCTGCTGGGCAGGGAAAGACCGCAGGTACAAGAGAAAGAGTTGATGTGGGCGATGAGAGCGTATCAGGCCTCTGGGTCGAATACGTCTGATGAGACCGTAACAGTCTCTTGGTTGTGTTATAGGATGAGTGACGGAAAACTTAAAATCAACCATGATGTTTCTTATCGAAAGCCAGCCACATAATCGACTGGTGCGATTACATATACCTTTACAATGGATGTATGGCAGTAGATTGCAAACGCAACGATCACAGGCGAGAGGCAAACGAAGGATTGGCTGTGGTTCGATGTGCTGGTGCAAAGAAGCAATCCACAAGTCGTCTCTCCGTGTTGCAGTGAACGCAGTAAAGTCCTTAGAGGTCAGCTTGTGCGGGAAGAATCTGCGCACAAAGATACGGCGAGATTCAGAGTCGTCTTGGCGGGGTCTGATGCAGCTGAGGCTCACGGCGCCTGACCGCTCGAGTAGTGGTCCGTCTGTTGTTGTATCGAGCAAGGTCTGTACGAAGTCCACGTTGACTGACATAAGGCGGAGTAACCTCTCAGCATCATGCGGGGAAGCGGCGGTCGCGAGAAGAGTCATCTTGGAATACAAATGATGTCTTCGTGAAGTTGAGAGATTGGGAACTCGAGGTTGCCCTAACAACAGTGTCGATACCGTAGATCCCGTTCACCTGTAACAAAACTACATTTATTCTCTTGCGTGCTTCGTCTTCGTAATCTACACCTTAAAGCTCTGCTGTTCGTGGAAACGACCGCTCAAAGAAAACCGAGCTGTTTCGAAATTGGGGTAAGTCTATCTGCTATCGCAACATCATGCACCATGGCTCAAGGCAAATGTGGATCTGTTTGTCCGAATCGACGCTATACGCACTGAAACGTGCCGCGAAGGACAGGCAGACAGCAAAAAAAGAGAAGAGCCCCAGTGCAGACCTGAAGGCCATCCATCACAGTCCATACAGGGGAACTTGTACGGTAGTGTATTTCGACCTCAACGATCTCTAATCTGAAACTCTATATTTATCTATACAATAAACTCCAAGGACGGGTATATATGCGCCACGCAAACTATACAGTATCACCTCCCAAACGCCAGACGGATGCAAACAATGCCAAACAGAGCACAGCGCTGAGAAATCTCACTCATCACACATCCAGTCGATGGTGTCTAAACGGTGCCGAACTCTCACCGCTCACCTTGCCTCTGACAACCCAATCGTTAATGGTGATCCAGCTTTGGCTCCCTTCCGCCCAGCCTGTACTCGATTCCCCCCACATTCTCTGCGGCTCGCTCAACTGTGGCGCACTTCCTGGTTCCTCCAATATCTCCGTTTCGTGGATCCAGCCCTCGAGCACGCCGTCTTGCCGTAAAAGGCCTCCTTCATCTTTCAGACTCGCGGATTTGTAGAAGACTGGGACTTCGGCGGTGGTCGCGCTCGCTTGGCGTGTGCGCATCTGCATTTCTTGCTGGGCGGGATCCTCGGTGTGCGTTGTGAGGCCGAGGTCAAAGCGGCTGCTGGAATCTGGTGTTGGGCCTGATTGGTCGTTGCGCTGGGACATGAGTATTGTGAGGCTGTTTTCTGCCTCGGCGGAGCCGATGGTGAGCCAGTTCACAATGATGACACCCCAGGAAACTGCAGGTATGTTAGCATTTCTGAATGCAGCGGGGATTCAGGAGGAGATGACGGACCATCGAGCGTGCAGATGGTCAAGCAGACCCAGCCTAGTTCTCTGCTGTTCATGACGTAGAACTGGGCCATGTTCGCAACAGTGGGGAACATAATAAGCGTGCTTCCGATCAAGCATTTCCAGAGCAGAATCTTGATGTTATGGTTCATTGCTGACTTGAGATTCGCACCCTCCAGCGAAGAGTTGACCTGGATCTCCCGCTTCTGGATGCTCTTCTTGACCTTTCTGGTGAGCTTGTTTCCAAACCACGTACTCATCTTCAGCAGGCCGTGAAAGTTCAGGACCGGGCGGAGGAGCCAGAAGAAGACGCCAGTCAGGAGGAAGTTGACCGCGACGTCGAAGCACAGAAGCGGAAAGCTGACTCGTGGTGGCAGGCCGATGCGGCATCGACCATCCAGCTTGCTGAGTTCGACAATGGGGGACATGTAGCCGACGATGGCGATGGCACCGAAGCCACCACAGATGATGAGTATGCCAAGAAGCCAGACACAGTCTTTCAGACGAGGCACAAAGGGCGCCCGGACAATGCGGGCCCGTTCGAGGAGGAAGATGTAACTATGATAATCAGCCAAGTTGTAGTGTTCGATACTTATCAAACGTACATGGTCAGCTTATTGCCGGTATAGAAGACCAAACAAATCATTGCAGCCGAGTAACAAAGTTGGTGTGTTCGTAGGCCTTGACCAGTCTGAACAACGGATGCACAGATGATGAAGCCGAGACCGAAGATAAACAATACAACGACCAGCACAGAGGTGAAGTTGCGTTTGCGCAGGACATTATTGCGAAGAGTCTTCAAACGGAAACCTTAAACATGTCAATACGTCTGGCATGCTGCAGGCAAAGCATTCGAGCTTCAGGTTGAAAATGAAGACTGACAACATACCTAGGAAAGCTGCCAGAACAATCGTACAGAACAAGGCGACAACATTGTATACAGTCCGGTCGGTGCTTGTCTCGCCAGGCACAAACGTGTGGCCCGTATCGGGATCTGTGATCAACGTGCGACCACTGTCCGCTCTTGCATAAAGTCGCGCAGATAGATCCGCTACATCCAACAGCGTGTGGGGAACGGCAGCACCAGCGGCGATGGGCATCCAGGACAGGGATGCCAAGAACCGCATCATAACAAAGACGGTATGTTGTTCGTCACGAGAGAGGCATCAAGCAGCCTCACTGATATGTCATGGAGAAAAGAAGATGTCTGATCACTGCGAGGCGAAACCATACAAGCCTCACTTGCTAAGAAGATACGCCACAGTGCACCGTTTTCCTGCAGCCCCGTATGTTGAGCATACAGCCCTAGCCGTGTTGTGTTCTGGAGTAAACCTTACAGTCCAGCGTCACGCAGGCTAGATGCGGAGTCGGGACCGGCTGGCTTCTGGCAGGCAGAGCGCCCGTACCAACGACTCGAGGCTGGAAAGATTTTCACGCGGCTTGACCTTTACGATCTGGTGGCGGAAGACGAACGGTTTCCCCTCGAGGCGTTGGGCCAGAGCTCAAATCTTGCGGGTTAATCGGTTTGCTAGGGGATCGAACTGTCGGTTCACTTGCCCCGCTGTGCCTGCAGCCAACCTAGTCGAACACAAACTTCGAGGCCATCTCGCTCCCGCGGAGAATTAAATAGTGTGCCAAATCGTGGATTGCTCTTTCTTTCTTGGGATAGCTGTAGGCATTCAGATTACTGAATGCAATGGAACGGGATTTCGTCCAAGACTTCAAGAGAATAACGGCAGCAAATGTCCACGCTTTTTTTTTTCTAAAAAAAAAAGAAAAAGCGGTGCTGAGAACTACGCATGAAATGTTCGATTTCGTATCTGACACGGCCTTTGATGTGTGCGGCAAAAGACTGACATGCTGCACAGGACGCGCCAAAAGTAAGTTTGCTGCTAATCCAATGCCACTATTTCCGGTTGAAACCAGGATCTCTGATTGATTGTTGAATGCCTTAGACGCTACTGCCATGTGGGTGACGGCAGCATCTGCCGACTTGGACGATGTGACTGCTGCCAAGATCCCTGTCTCTGCGATCGACATGGTGCCTCCGAAGCACACGGCAAACATCATGTTTGCCACCTGGAAGTAGCCCCAGTTTCCCCAGAATCCGAGTCACGCGTGGGTGCCTATAGGCTCGGGCCGTGCAACCTGAAACTAGACAGTCAAATGAAAAGCGATATACTTGCCGCATGTCCCTTTGCTGTATAACCTCATCTTGATTGTCGCCGCTCAGTACTTCCTCTTCACACTTGGTTTCACCCAATGTGGGCCGTCCTCGCATGTGTTCTGCAACTCCAACGTTTGTATCTTATTGATATCCCAGCCGCTGATGTACTTGCGATCCTCCTCCTCGTGATATCCATCAGGTTCTTTGAACTGGCCAATGTACAGCGCTTTAGAGTAGTAGCAATGTGCTCCATGCCAGGTGTACTGCCAACACTCTCCATGTGCAAAGCAGCCTGCTTCACATGCCTCAAGGCTTGTGTGTACTGTGGAGTTATCCTCAAGCTGAAAGCCTGCATCAAACGCTGCATCCCAATCATGACGTTGAGAAAGGTTGGAATGGAAACCGAATAACAGGTCCTTGTACAGCAAAGGGCGTCCATGCTTTTGATGTTGGTCATTGTCCCAAATCCAGAGGTCTTTCATAGGTTGTGGGCCAGTCTGGTGTAGACTGATGACCGGCTCGCACCAGTAGTCCTTGCCGAACGGCACGTCCTCGAGTCTGTGTGGGTTGAACATAGGCCAAAGACCGCTGATCTCCACGGAGGCTTTGTCGTGAAGCGCATATCCCAGGACTGAACCACCGCAGCAATCGTTCCTGATGTCTTCCTGATATTCGGTTGTGAACCGCGAACCCTTGACGCCCAGAGCGTTGCGCGGGCGGTCGACCAGTCGGTGCGCAGCGGCCGTAGAGAGAATGTAGCCAGCGCCACCGTACGCGAACCAGTTCTGCTTCTCTTCCTCAGAATCCGGGGTTGGACGATACTTTCGCCCTGGAGAAGGCGAGCCGAAATAGTACGGCACTGAAGGGTCGAAGTTATCGAGAAGGCGAAAGACGTTGTCCCAGAAAAAGTACGTGTCTGACTCCAAGAAAACGTACCACTCGGCCTTGTTGTTGTGCTCGATTGCTTTTTCCACCTGTGGCAAAAACTTGTACTTGTCAATCTTCCACCCCTCATGACCCTGGTGCAGCTCTTTGCCGTCGCGGGTCGCGTTCTTCTGTGTCTCGTAGATGCGGTAGTCCTCTTCCGTCATGTACTTCCTTGCTGGGAGATTGGCCAGTACATCATGGGCATTGAACGGGCCGTACTTGTGATCTTCGTCTGAGACGACCAGGACATTCCGTATACACTTGATGATTGTGTTCACCATTGCGTCCGTTCGTGCAGGATGGTCCGCTACACCAGTCTTGATAACGACCTGCACCTTCTTCCTTGTAAGGTGCTTGGGGAACAGGAAGCACTCGTCCATGATTCCTACATTCCAGTCGATATTCTCCTTCTTATAATACTGCGACTTAGTGTCCCACAGCCAATAGTCCTGCCCATTGTCGCCATTGTGTGATTCGAGGCCGTGTGGTGCCGGCGCGAAAGGCTCGGGATGGAACGCTTCGTTGCCCAAGATCTGGCTCGGAAGTTTTTCAACGATCGTCGAGTCGAAGAAGAATAGGAGATTGACGCCGATGCCTATGACGGCGACCGCCAATAGGAGACGCAGCCACCGTCGGGGGCTCGCAGGGGAGCTGAGAGGACGGCCGATGGCGTGTCCGTTCATAAATGGATTCGGGCTGCGAAGGAAGCGCAGCATGTTGAAGAGGCGCGATTTCCCACCATTGGACCAATTACGTCACGATATCGCAGACTTTGTGGAAGAACCGTTCTCCAGGTTGGCAATTGCGAGAGTGGGAAAGATGCGCATGTTAAGACGCGTGCGAAAGAATTACATATGGCGCAGTACGCAAGCCTGTTTCCTGACGCAGTTGCGGCATGGTTGATTGCGGGAGCTAGGAAGTTTCGCGGCTCTAATTCGCGAGGCCGCTGCTAGAGGATCGTCTTGGGTGGGGGCCTAAATATCAAGCATGCCGTAGAGCCGTGCGGCTGATGCAAGGGCACCCATCGCGTAACGAAGAAGGCATTCATTAATTGTGTTCAGTGTGACAGCTATGTTGTGAAAAGAGCTTTTAGAAAGTACAAGAGGACCACTATCGTGGTTTTTGCCATGTGGCACCTCAACGTGGGAAGACAGCGGGTGCGTCTGTTGCTCCTCGCAGTGAGGTTGATAGTGCGAGGAGTAAACACGAGACTATCAAAGTAGCAACTACACATTCAAAGCTCGTTTGGAACTGCAATTAGACTACAGACTATATGAGCTGAGTAGAGCCCAACTAAACGCCTAATCATCGCCTCCATAATGCTCCTCAAGGATTGATCCTTTTTGAGTGCTCATTCTCGCTGCTCCGTCAACGCCTGTGTCCCCGATAGGAGGAATTTCATCGTATCGTCACAAAGTTCAAAAGCTCAACGAATGACTGGTATCGCCCAAACCCAAAGCTGGTGTATCGAAAGAAAAAAAACCATGTCGTTTGCTACGCCCACGTCTTCTGCTGTTGATCTTTTGGCAGACGCTTGAGAGCCTCTTCAACATCCTTGTGATCCACAACAACACCGCTCTCTGAACAGCGTGCTTTGGCACGGAGCTCTGAGCACAGATTGTCAATGTCGATCGTACCGTCCTTGAAGTCGTGACGACTTGAAAGCTTGTCCCTGCTCATCGTCAGTAGGTTCAAACCATCGCCGAGCTTCGATGCTACTGACCAGATCTTATGACAGTTGAGCATCTGGTCGATGTCCTCGCCGGGAACAACCTCCTCCTCGCCGTCTTGCATGCGCTCAATCTGCTCGAGAGGGTTCGGCTTCTGCACAGCAGGTGTGTCACCGAAATGGAAGGGACTGCCGTAGCCAGTGTTGAGGAAAGCATCGTTGAAGAAGCCGCTGTTGAAGTCGCCGTCGGTACCCATGATGGCAGTGTTCGTGTCGCGGTACTCTCCGAAAAGATTCGGCTCGAACGCACCACCATTCTGGTTGGCAAAAAAGTCGATGCTGTTGAGATCGGGGCCAGGGGATTTGGCTTGAGTGACTGCAGGAGAGGACTTGTCGTCAGATTTGGACACTGATTTGGCACGAGGAATGGGATTGCGTGGGTTGCCGCAGGCCATATTGAGCTTTTCGCAGAAGGAGACCTCACCTTCCGAGTTGCCATGACACACATATCCGTCCGCAATCGTATCCTTCTGGCCTGGCGAATTGTGACCGGGCTCCGGCGAGGTGCCGCACGACGAATCTGGATTGGTAGGTGAGGTGGAAGAGGTGGAAGGAGAGTCTGAATGTGTAGATGAGCCACTGTTGAACTGGAATACGCGTGACTGCGATGCAACAGAGCTGTCTGTGTTGCTGCGGTGAGGCTTTTGAGAAGCGGTGCCGCTTGGACTAGCAGTGCTGCCTGAACGAGAAGCGTTGGTGCTAGGGCTGACACCGGCCACCGGTGACTGGACGAGGGATCCATTAGCTATGTTTGCTGGGCTGAAGGTCTGAATCGCTGGTCGAGTTGTAGACATGGAGGCCGACTTTGGCTTAGACAAAGGACCGTTCTCCAGAAGCTGGCTTCCAGGAAGTCCTCCAAACCGAGGGAATTCGAACTGAAAATTGCTGTTGGTGTTGTTCAGCATCGAACTGAATCCTCCCGCAGGTGCGGCGCGGTTGACGCCAGCACTGTTGAGAGAAAGCCGCTTGCGATATTCACGCAGCTCCATCTGCAGTCGCTGGACTTGACCACGAAGAAGGCCGTTTTCGTGGTTGGCAGCATCCGACGCCTTTTCGAGTTCCTGGACCTTGGTCTCCAGGTCCTTCAGGTGCTTTTCTTTCCTCTCCCTAAAGGCTCGTTGAGCGGCTCTATTCTGGGCCTTGCGCTTCTAAATTAATGTCAGTCGCCATCTCCAGATGCTGCTGGGCGAACGTACTGTAGTAGGCTCGGAGGTTAGTGGTTTACGGCCAGGCTTCTTCGCTTGCTTGTCATCACCTTCTCGGCGCTTACCGCCTCCTTCTTCATCATCATCGTCTTCGCCATCATCATCGGGGCTTTTGCGCTTCTCATTCGAGTCTCCTTCGGGTGAATCACCAGGAAGGGAGCCAATCATGCGGCCTTCGCTGCCTTCACCGTCAAAGTTGAGAGATGTGTCGCCGTCAAGATAGTCGACGAACGGACTCTCGTCCATACCCATGGTGCTGAAGGCATTGGCAGGAGTGCTCTGTTGTGGCGAAAAGAACGTGGTAGGGTCCAGATTGGCAACCGGGTATTGGAACTGATCGTTGCCGAATGGTTGTTTTACGTCCAACCCGTTCATGTCAGAAAACAGGTCATTGGGGTTCTGGTTGTTGGATGCGAGAGCTGCGAGGAGCAAGTCCTGCTGCGTCGCATCGAGATAGAACGGCGCACCGTTCTGGAAGTCGTTGGCAGTGCCAGACATGGTGACGATTGGTGCGGGGTGTGGAGGTTCTGGGGGAGCTGAGTCCTTTCACAAGCGTGGGTCGTGCGTCGAGGCGGGCAGTGGTTGTGCTATTCTGGGGCAGCTTTTTCGCCACCCGCTGGAAGAATGCCTGGGAGGATTGCGAGCACTCCGCGAGTCGAGATATCTGTATGTATGACGCAAGGGGCTGCTGCGAGACAGTAGTGGCCGGCAGGTCGCAGCGCGGAGCAGAGCGGAGGCGGGCTCAACGGCGGTGGTGGGTGTAAGCGTGCTAAAGGGCTGAGCGAGAGCGTTGGGCGCGCGCAGCACACTCAATGGGACCGAAGGGGGTGCGCAGTCTAGCAGGTGGACTGATCAGGTTGCAAGGTGTCGAGAAGATGGAGGAGAAGCGACCAGCAAATTCGCCTGTACGTAGCCTCGCTGCCTTCAAGGCCTAGTCCACTGGTGAACCCTGTCAGATGAAACGGGCGACTTCACGGAGCAAGGATTGCGCAGTCGAAGAGCGACGGAGAGCGTCGGCAGAATGGCGCGGGGCTCACTGATTGGCTGCACGGGGCGAATGTGACTGGGTGGGCGCAGAGGAGAACGGGCGCAGCGAAAGGTCAAAGACTCACAGGTTGATCGCTTATCAATCACCTGCGGCTTCTGCCCTGGTGGGGCTTCGGGTTTCGAGAACGCTATCGAAGAGCAGGAGTTGGTCGCCGCGCGTGTTCCTGACACGGAAGAAAACCACTGCATGCATTTGCTCCACAGAATGCTTTGAATGCGCTCACCGGCGGCATGACGTTACTGGATTTGAGTCAGAGCGTGCGGCTGCTGGCCTCGTTGCGGTGAGGATGCTCAGGGTTTGGTCCGAGCTCGTGATGCATTGACGGCTTAGTGAGGTGAGGGGCTCCACGACGGCCGTGACACTCAATAATGGGAAGCAGGTCAGCATGGCTGAGGTTGCACAATACACAGCACCATGTCGCCCGCGGACCAAATCATGTTCCGTGTGCAAGTACTCCAGACCTTCGCCAGCGTTCCCCGCGTTGGCTGCATGCCCTCTGTAGGGCTGAATAGAAAGTGGAGACAGTGCCAAGCCCGTGGCTGCCTCTCTGAGGCTCAAGTTCACGGCGCCTGCTCACAACGCGACTGTCCAAACAAATAACCCAGATACGCCACGCCTGCGATCGGTCGATCCCAAGATCACACGCAGCAAAATGGCAGATATCAAGGCGATCAAGGACCAGATTTGGTACATCAAGCGCGATGTCCAAAATGAGGAGAAAAAGCGTGATGAATGGGCCACCACCGTAGGCAAACATTATAGCTAGCATTGCTAGTCGACTAACACATCCGCAGATTGCTGGAATCGATGCGGAGTTGGCTGGTATGGAGCCTGGCGAAGACCGCGAGCAGTGGGAGGGCATGAAGACAGAGGCAGAGCAAGCCGTGGCAGCTCACGATGCCGCCATTGCAGGATTCAGAACCCAGCTTGAACCTCTCGAGTCGCAGCTCCCCCAAGCGCCTGCGCCTGTGACACCAAAATTCGACCCTGAGAAGCATCCTCTGCTTAGGAAGGCTATGGAGAAGCAGGAACCGGAGAAGCCGGTAGTCTTCAATACTGGCGACATGTGTGAGGCACAATGGACAGACAGATCGTGGTACAAGGCAAAGATCCAGAGCAAGCTTGGGTCGGCTTCTGCGCCAAAGTACCTCGTGCGCTTCCTCGAGTACGACGACACTCTGACTGTCGATGGCAACCGAGTGCGGCCACTCCCAAGCAAGAGAAAGCGCGAGCCCGAGCCTGCCGCCGCACCTTCACCCGCAAACCCGACCTCCTCGACTCCGCACGTCATTTCAGGGCCTGCCAGTGTCAACCCGAACGCTCAAGCTGCAAAGACTGGCGCGACCCCCGACGAACCCAAGCGAGTCAACCGGGTGCCAAATAAGGGCCAGTTGAAGAAGAGCGTTGGTAACTGGAAAGACTTTCAGAGCAAGGGTGTCGGAAAGAAGATCGCAAAGAAGGAGTCCATGTTCAGAACGAGTACCGCTTTTGGCAGTAGAGTCGGCTTTACTGGCTCTGGCAAGGGCATGACCGAAACCCACAAACGCCAACGCTATGATCACAAGAAAGATGCTGACGAGGACGATGAAGCAAAGTTCTGAGCGCATCGGTGCTAGCAGCTGGCTTTCTAGAGGTTCGTATTATTCCTAGCTAGTCAGTGTTGATACCTAGCTAATTGCGCATACTCACAAGTTACCAGCTAACGTTTGTTTTGCTGGAGCATGGGTGGCTCTGAACATGATCAACGTGACAACGTTGTATACACAAGACTAACCTTATACAGGTCGACATTCAAACACACACTTTAAGCGCCCAGGATGGGCCGGCGGCGTTCAGGTTTTCACAATTATTCGGTACGACTTGTGGGCTTTTGAAGTCCTCTCATGAGCGCCCGAAACTAAGCGTGGTTCGCGCAACAGGCGTTTGATACCCATCACATCTTTCACGCTGCGATTCAGTACCTCCATGGAGGGGTCACGGCCCGGAACAAACACATTGAAGTGTTCTAGGGCTGCTGCTTTGAGAGCATCGATATGGCGGACGTGGTTCGAAAAAAGTTCTGGTGCACATCAGTAGCTACTGAAATGTTCAATGCAAAACAAGCTCGCTTTCGCGAATCATCACTTCCTCAGATCATGATACTGCTTTGCGCAGGTGTTACAATACCGACCCACCTCCCGAGCGCGCCGAGCTAGCCTTTGTTAGGGTGGGGCAGGTCCCATTCATGCCTCACGCGCCGCGTAGCTTCAACCCTCACTTACGACTCGCAACTCGCTCCCTGAGGAACGATGCGGACGTCTGGAGCATGGGAACGCCGCGTCACAGGCACATAATACCGGCGAACGTGCTGTCAGAATGGAGGCGGACTGGGACGAGGTATGCCCCGCCAATGCCGCATGCGCCTCGGACAAGCTGCGATGCATCGTGCCGCCGACTGAAGCTGATGGGCCTATAGCTTGCATTCGTGCAGCTGCCTCCTCCAGGACCGCACCATCCTCCCACGCCTGTAGCAACTTTTGCCTTTGACACGTCCCAAGAGTTGCTGTGGACCGGCAACAGCCTCGTGAGCATCCAAGCTGCACTCACCCCTGCCACGCAAGTCAGCTTACACCTATACAGGGGCGCATCACTTCCTTCTACGGCGCGACCCTCGAGCGTTATACCTCCTATCGTGGTCACGGTGCCTCGGAGGGCCCAGTCAAGCAATTCCTCTTCACCGAAAAGGGCGTTCTTTCCATCTCGAAGCAAAGCGTACACTACGCCCACCGCCGCGGTATAACACAATGGCACCTGACGTAAGTTTGGGCTCGCCATACGACTATCGGAGGTTTGACATATGCTGATGTGCAGGCGACAGGAGCACCGACTTCAAGGACCTCAGATGTATGAACTTTACCTCCAAAGGCACACGGGAGATCCTCGTCGCAGGGTGCCAGGACCGAATGTTCAAGGTGGACGTAGAGAAGGGTGCTGTCATCGAGACTGTAAGTGCAGGTAGTGGCACGAGCAAGTGTACATGCTGACTATACACAGCTCCCCGCCGAAGCTCAGTACACGATCATGAAGCGTGCTGGACAGTATATATGCGCAGCTACTAAGAATGGTGGCATCCATGTCCTGGACTCGAACTCGCTGTCGAACATCAAAGCTTTCGAAGGACACACTGGTAGCATCAGTGACATGGATGCTAAGGGCGACTTCCTGGCGACGTGTGGTTGGTCGCCTCGGCAGCAGAACGCGTACATGCTCGATCCGTTCACACATGTCTTCTCACTGAAGACATTGAAGCAACTGCCGCCCATCCCGTTCCACACTGGCGCAGCTTTCGTTCGAATGCATCCTCGTATGTCGACTACGGCCATAATCGCGTCGCACAATGGACAGCTGCAGGTCATTGATCTCATGAACCCAGACGCGGCGAATCTCCGGCAGATCAATCTTTACGATTCGTACCTACATGGCTTCGAGATGGCGCCCTCGGGTGAAGCCTTTGCTCTCTCTGATAGTAATGGCCAAGTTCACTTATGGGGATCGCCCTCAAAAGTGCACTTTCCAGAATACAGCAATCCTACAGAATTTGCTGATCACCATATACCACCGCCAACTACGGATTGGTCACTAGAAACGTAAGCCTTTGCCCTGCTCTGTTCCGCTGGTGCTTCACTCACATTATGAAGACCTCTTAACACAGTCGGCATGCCATATTATAAAGAGAATCTCTTGTCTGGCTGGCCAAGTCACTTGGTGTACGAAGTCGGATCTCCGCCACCAAAAATCGATGCATCTATTCTGAGCGGTATGACACGAACCGAGATGGGCTTCTTCGCAAAGAATCCCCGCACGAAGCGGAGAAATCAAGCCGAGTCCAGACGACAGTCCGATCGCGTGACAGAATCATTGTCAGCGCCAAAATTCTTGAGTGAACAATCTCGTGCAGTACAATCGTACAGCAGCGATGTTGACGGGAAGACAGCCGAGACGATGGAATCGCTGACGGACCTGCATCTGGAAGACGTCACGCGAAAGGAAGTGCCGTCCATGTACGGCAATGTGGAGATCAAGTACAGCAAGTTCGGTGTCGACGACTTCGATTTTGCGTATGCCCAGCCCATGTCCGAATTCGTTGCCTGATGCTGATTGGCCTGCAGTTACTACAATCAAACGCCATACTCTGGACTGGAGACTCACATTGCCAATTCGTATGCCAACTCATTGTTGCAGCTGTTCCGCTTCACGCCACTGATACGGAACATTGCATTGCAACATACAGCATCCGCGTGCCTTTTCGAGTCTTGCATTCTGTGCGAGCTGGGATTTTTGACAGACATGCTCGAAAAAGCGTCAGGGCTGAATTGTCAAGCCTCGAATTTCCTAAAGACGTTCAGCAGTCTCTCAAATGCCGCATCGCTCAACTTGTTAGAAGAATTTGCTCCCAATGTCGCTCTTACTAGCATGGTGCAGAACCTCAACCGCTTCTTGTTGGACAAGATGTCAGACGAGGTACGGCAGATGCTACCTAGTAACCCAGGACCGTCGCCAATGGACCACATATTGGAGACTCAGGCGAGGGCTAGCATGCGATGTGCACAGTGCGCAAACGAAACTGCCCGCGGTGGTAAGAATTTTGTCAATGAGCTCGTCTACCCGGCGAAGCACGTGATGAAGAACACCAGGATACCACGCCCGACTTTCTCTCAGATCCTCAAAGCTAGCGTTGAGCGTCAGGATCAGACACGAGGATGGTGCACCAAGTGTAACCGGTATCAACAAATGGTACAGAGGAAGAGCATCCAAACTATCCCTGGCGTGCTCATGCTTAATGCAGCGATTCAGAGTCACGAAGCAAAGTTACTGTGGTCCATGCCAAACTGGCTACCTCAAGAGATTGGGATCATAGTAGACCAAGGTCAGTTCTATTGCTTTGAGGGTCAAGATCTGAAGTTACATCTACAACGGGGAGTGTTCGACATTATGGTGTTCGAGTTGATAGGCATCGTTGCCGACATCAACAGCGGAGAGCATCAAAAGCCCCATCTCGTGGCTACCATCAACACTGCACCTTCATCACGAGAAGCAACAACAGAAGATAAGTGGCACCTGTTCAATGACTTTTTGGTCAGACCGATACCCAAGGAAGAAGCTCTGCGTTTTGAACCCGGCTGGAAGCTGCCTTCTGTGCTCACCTACCAGCTGAAAGCAGCCAGGAACAAGATTGACGACTCCTGGAAAGACAATCTTGATACCTCCATTCTGTACAGATGGTGGTCATCCAACCCTACTCCTCCCGAGTCTCAGTTCAAGCTTCTAGAAGCACAGCAAGAAGCACCTAAACCGGGGTATCCTGTTGCTATTGATGCTGAGTTCATTCGTCTTCAAGCCGAGGAAATAGAGATGAAGGCAGACGGGACTCGACAGACCATCCGCCCTGATCGCAAGGGTCTCGCTCGTGTATCTGTCTGTCGCGGCAGTGGAGTGCTTGCTGGGCTACCTTTCATCGACGACTACATAGCAGTCAGCGAACCTGTTGTGGACCATTTGACCGCTTGGTCAGGCATCTCGCCTGGTGATCTGAACCGCGAGACCTCACCTCATGCCCTGGTGAGTCTGAAGCACGCCTACAAGAAGCTTTGGCTCCTCCTCAACCTCGGCTGCGTTTTTGTCGGCCACAGCTTAGCCAACGACTTCCGCACAATCAATATGCACGTTCCAAAAAACCAAGTCGTGGACACGAGCAACCTCTTCTTCCTTCCAGAGTATAAACGCAAACTCAACCTCAAGTTTCTCGCATGGTGCGTGCTCAAAGAGAGCATCCAGCAAGACACCCACGACTCGATCGAAGACGCCACCACGGCGCTCAAACTGTGGCGCAAGTACGAGGAGTTCGTCGACGCAGGCGTGCTGGAACAAATGCTCAACGATATTTACGCCACAGGTAGCCAGTATAGGTTCAAGGCTCCTGGGAGCGGGGGCGCCAGTCTCGTCCAGGGCGCGACGGGGATGCTGAGTCACGCAGGTACGGGGAGGAACACACCGGAGCCGATGACGACGCCAAAGAAGGGGGGTATGTTTGGAACTATTGGGTTCAGGAGTCCTATGAGGTGAGATGGTGAAAATGTTGTAGACTACAAGGGCGTATGGAGAAGACTTGGATATGAGGCGCGAGAGTACTTTTTTCCTATCATATGTAATAGAAAATAATATATACACGCGCATTTACTTATCACTACCTTCTGTGCGCCTCGCTCAACATAATGCTCCACTTGGGCCGTTCCTGCAATGTGTCCCTTGAGTGCTTCTTCTTGGGCGAACGAAGGAGTTCGTTCCTTTTGAGTGACCCTCTCTGAGAACAGTCAAAGCTTGTGTTAGCTACGACTTCCTATTGCATAACACTCACAACACATTGAATGAGTAAGTTGACTACAAGTCTACTATGCACTACTCTCTATACATTACGCTACCAAAAGT
Source organism: Stagonosporopsis chrysanthemi (assembly GCA_022560025.1). NCBI lineage: Eukaryota > Fungi > Ascomycota > Dothideomycetes > Pleosporales > Didymellaceae > Stagonosporopsis > Stagonosporopsis chrysanthemi. Next base: position 76,137 of record JAFISE010000012.1, on the reverse strand, counting down.
AGCCTCCACTGCTTGGTCTGTGTCGAAGCCTTCCTGGATCAGCTTGCGTCCAAACGACGATGGCAGCTCGCCGCGTGAGCCGCTGTTGCCGTAAACCGTCGTTATCGTGGTCCAAATACGGTCTCTGGTGCCTTTCCCCCATTCGACGGCATCTGTGATGACACAATTGGTATCAATCTAGGCTAGCATGTCATCAAGATTTTGGCAGCCGCTATACTCGATGTAGTTGCAGATTGTCTGACCGCTTCCAAGGTTGAAGATGGTGCCCTCCGTTGGTAGAGCGCGTGGTCTGACGCCGTGTTTGGCAGCCCCTCAAAGTCCATGACGTAGACTCGATCATTTGGCGTCTCGTGGAGTTGGATCAGCGTTGTCTTGAACCACTTGGAATCATCTATATTGTGGAGCATAACCCATTTGTCGTACAAGTTGTCGCGTGCTACGCTGGCCAAAGAGAGACACTCTGGGGAAGGGTTTGTTGATAGAAGGCGCAGCATGCGCAGGTCGCAAAGCTGATATGTTTGATATAGGTTGGTACTTGTGCAGTAATAGGCTGCAATGCAAGACTGTTGTTGGTTAATGCGTGGCGCCGAGTCGGACCTGTGTGCTTCTCCTTGATCCTCGTCTCGGGCAGCCTCGCGGATGGGTGCATGCATGTTGAGATCCATCAATCATATCAGCTCTAATGGCTGAGGAGCACGAAGACCTGATGGCATAGTGACTGTGCAGTTGCTTTGCTTGAGAGCATTGACCAGCGTTGCCAAGTTGATGAACCTCTCAAATTCGCATTCGTTCTTGACCAATAGCTTTACCAACGAGGTTTCCAACGGGCCTCGGCATCTGTGTAGTCCAGGCGGGGCTGGCGAAGTCATCGTCGGGGCTGGAGCGTGGTACCAAGAACCAAGAGGTGGCTAGAATGTGTGAGGTGGATGTATACTGCGTTGTTGCGAATTGTGCTACTGTAAGGTCGTTGTCTTCAAATCGCGACTGCGTTGGTGTAATGAGTCGCAGCTAGTGGGCAAAGTACCCAGCCAGTCAGAGAGAGGCGGGCAATTATAAGAGCGACGATCCATTTTCATGTATGGACATATGGGCCCAGCCATCCTGACCAAAGAAGAACTGGACGCAATACGGACAGACAAATAGCTTTCCAAAAACGAAGCTCTTTCGCGGTGGCCGAGGGCGCTGCAGCTGTCTATTTGTTGTAGATGTATTGCTCCATGTAGCGTTGGCGCCTGGGATGTGCCAACGTATCTTCCTTGTGTCCTCCACAACATCACAGCAGCGGTGCGGTCGTGGTTGGTGTCCTTCGCAGCATTCAATCCCGTGCCGTTGAAGTTGTTGTTCAGTGCTTGTCCCTTGAGGTGGGAGAACTAGTCATCATGGTACTTGACCTTGTCGAAGAATTCGGTAGTGGGAATTCTGTGAAGCATAGCGACGAATGCAGTGGCTTGGATAGACTTCCTCATCTGTGGCATAGAGCGCATAGCATCCTTTGCTGAGTTCAGAATGCTCATATAGAAGGATTCGGTTCTTCAGATTGTCTTCTTCGTGTCGGGGCGTCAGCGTCGCGACGTAGAAGTGAGGGTTCATGTTCAACGCGGACGATGAACTCGGAAGCCCGGGCTGGACACAGTTGAGCCAATGCCAGACCAATCCTGGTTCGTTGTTGATCAGCACCTTACATTTTGGGCAGCACAGCAGCTTCCATTGAAACTGGCTTTCGCTGTTGTGGAAGTGTTCACGCATCTCGACGTGAATGTCCTGCGCGATGATTGCTTTGGCGCATGTGCCCCACGTCAACGCGGTGATGTCGCTTGGCCGAGTGGACGCGTGCCTCTGTATGGCTGTGTGTAGTTAATAGCCGCGGGTAATGATTAAGGTCGCCCTAGAGAGTAGGTATATGTTGTTCTTGGGCATGGCCTGGTCGCCGCCAAGAACGCTGTCGTGGTAGTACTGGGTCCTCCAGTCATCGAGTATTTCTGAATATGGAATCTGATCATTCAATATCGGTGTCTCTGTCGGAGATTGATTGACACTGATGAACCACTGTCCTTGGTCTTCTATCGGCAGGCGTCTTCAATTTGGTCAAGAGCGCCTTGCAAAGTTCAACACGAGCTGCTGACAGCTACAATACGATGATATGCCACATAGAGGGTAGTTCGCCATGGCTCGCTCATCCTCGGGTCTTACGCTTGTCGCCTAAGATTGCTGTCATCGACCTTCAGGGAGACATGTGCCTTCACCGGACAATAGAACGGGGTGCCGAAGCGGCTCAATATCCGTGCTCATCTGTAGCCATTCCAGAAATAGAAGCTTTGCTTAGGGTAACAAGAAGTAAAGACAAGCTTTCTAATACACGCAACAGCGAAATTGCGATGAGGATCGGATACGGGAAATGGACAGAGAAGGTGCCAATGGCGTGGCAGTGGAATGGCGTCGGGTGTGGAGCCTCGCTTGGTGCGGCAACCGCCAGTGTCTTGGTTCTGTCATTAATCGAGACCAGGTGGGCGTTGTGTTGTCGCCGAGTGCGCTACCAATACAAAGACAGCACGGCAGGGCACCTAACTCTTAGAAAAAGATGGAGTATGTCAGCTGTTGAATGCAGACGCAGGTATGTCAGACATACGTGGACGACTGCCGAGATGCCGGCTATATCATGATATGCATCGACGTGGTAAGGGCACACAATGCTGGCTGCTGTGAAAAAGAAATGGTGTTGGGCGAGCGAACTGCGTATTAACATAAGCTAGTCCTAGATACGTTAGCACTAGCGCGTCAGATTTCACCCCAACGTGAAACCTCGCGACAACGAGAATTCCATTGTTGCACAGTCGGCCGAACGAAAGCTTAATGCCTCATGTGCTGGCATCTAAAGTAGGGGCTAGGTACAGTGTTATCAAGTTGCGGATGCCGGCAACACTGATGGACGTTCCGCGGACACTGCACCGGCCGTCTTGCTGGATGTCGTTGACCCACACACCTGAAGATCGACTTCGAAGATCTTCGGCATGCTCAAACGATAAGATTACTCAAATCTTGCTGCGCTATGCCCGGATATCGACCGAGAGAACCCATCGTGGCGCTAAGGATACAACTATACGCGATTCCCAAGATGCGATATCGCTAAGACTGTTGCAGCACACCGGTCGTTGCTGAGTACCAAGACCATGGCGCTCCCAAGGCTGGCTTATATTGTCGTGTGTTCGCTCGCCCGAGTGCATGGTATCACTGTTTCCCATACTCGGACTAGCATCCAATACATCAAGCATTGGTCGCGGTAGGATACGACGTGGGATAGGCTACGCCACGCTCCACTTGTCTCAGGATATCCTCGGTGGCTTTGACTGCACCATACAAGGAGTCTTTCGACATAAGTATAAGTTAACCTCCAGATGAGTTACAGCTGCTTCATACACTATACCTGAGATTGGGTTCTCCCTCTCGTCATTCGTTTTTGCGCCCCCGCTCGCTGCACGAACCGAAGTCCTCCTTTTGTCATTGTCCTTGGCTTAAGAACGCAAATATCTCAATGAAATACTTCACCCATGCCCTGATCTGCGCGTTGGCTGGGTCAGCTTCGGTGGCTGCCCAGGTAGCTCCTGTGAGAATGCTTGAAGTCAGTCACGACAGCACGTGTGGCAATGGTGTGACTTGTATGGGCTCAGCATTCGGTGGCTGTTGTAGTGCGTCCGGAAAATGTGGCTCGTAAGTTTTTTTTTGTGAAAAAGTCGTATACTAATAAACAGCACTCAGAATCTCAGGCTTTTGCGGTGACGGTTGTCAGATCGAATTTGGACACTGCCAAGATACGGTCGGCAAACCAACACCTGATGGCACATGCGGCGGTCGCATAGGTTACACCTGCAAAGACTCTCAGTTCGCAGGGGGATCTTGCTGTAGTCAGTACGAGTACTGCGGTTCTGGCCCTGATTTTTGTGGAGAAGGGTGTTTGTCTGGACATGGTGACTGCGACTCATCACTTGTCAACTCCACAGTGATGCCATCGTTATCGACGACATCTACGGCCCTTGCTTCCACATCACTATCAATTAACATCTCACCATCATCGATACCTTCGTTGGAAAATGACAGTGCGATCGCAAAGGCTACAGGTACAGCCAAGCTTTCTTCGCGTCAGGCCGCAGGCCTGCCCTGTCCCAATTCAGACGGCACTATATACACAGCGGCCAACGGCGCACAGTATGAGGTTGAGTGTGGTGTTGATCATTTTTCTAACGATATATGGTGGCCTGGAAACGGCTTCATCACGAATTCGCTGCAGAAATGCCTGGACGAATGCGCTCGGTGGCCGAATTGCAAGTCTGCTTCCTGGATCAACCAGTACAGGCCAGGCGGCCCCTGTTACATCAAAGATGCGGTCACCATGCCTCCCATGTATGCCGACCACGTACGAGGCGCAAAGTTAGTCCGACCATGCGTCGATGACTGTCCTACCGCGATACCGGACTTGAACCTTCCTCCATATGCGACGCCATCGTCCACAATCGTCATCTCTGTCTCGAGTAATACGGAAAGAAGAACAGCAATTCTGTCAGCGAACAGTTCTGTAGCATCTTCGAGCAGATCCATCACAGTCTCACTGAATGTGCCTGTCATCACAACCAGTACTGTCTCTTTCCCAGCCACACAAACGCTCACGGCAACGACTATCGCAAGCTCCGCCAACCCCTCGGTTTCTTCCGAAGCATCTGCCTCGGCATCAGCGACTGCCTGCGCCCACAGCTTTCCCAAACGTGCTTTCAAACCCTCTCCTGTTTTCAAACGCGAGACCATCAATGAAGACTGCGTACCTTGTGAAGGGCAAGGCGGTTTGCTACCATATTGCGGCGCCAATGTCACCACAGACAATTACAAGTTCATGCCTAAGACTTGCCGCACAGTACACTACAATCTCGACATCACCAACACCACAATTGCACCTGACGGTATTGAGCGTATTGCTCTCACGATCAACGGCCGGTTGCCTGGACCAGCCATCGAAGCCAATTGGGGTGATACAGTAATCGTCACCGTCAACAACAAACTCCAAAACAATGGTACCAGTATTCATTTCCACGGTATTCGTCAACTCAACAACTCCGAATACGATGGTGTTCCGGCCATTACCCAATGCCCGATTGCACCTGGCGATTCTTTCACGTATAAATTCGAAGCATCTAACTACGGGACATCATGGTATCACTCTCACTACGCTATCTAAGCATGGGAAGGTGTAGTAGGTACTATGATCATCCACGGGCCTACCTCTAAGTCCTGGGACGTTGACGCTGGTACAATCTTTCTCCAAGATTGGTCTCACAAAACTGTCGACTCTATGTACAATGATGCCCAAGACGCTGTCAATGGTGGACCAAGGACCATGGACAACGGTTTGATCAATGGTAGAAACACTTGGGGTGTTCAGGGAGCTCGCAATCAAACTGGTGAGCGATTCGAGCTTCCAGTCAAGTTTGAGCCAGGAAAAACTTACCTGCTCCGTCTCATCAACGGTGCAATTCAAAGCACCTACAAGTTTTATATTGATGGTCATGAACTTGAAGTCATTAACATGGACTTCACGAACATCGTTCCGTACAAAACGAACATAGTCAACCTCCAGATTGGTCAGCGTTACATGGTCCTAGTCAAGGCGAGCCAATTGGCAGGCAACTATTGGATGCGCGCAGATAACCAAGCTGCCTGCTCTAAGACTACCCAAGGGCTCGATATCAAGGGCATTATCCGCTATGTTGGAGTTGAGAATGTGACTGTAGTCCCAACGACAACCGCGTACAATTACACTACAGAATGTGTCGACGAGCCCCTTGCATCTCTTGTCCCGATGGCGAAGGTCAATGCTTTCACATCAGACCAGCAATTCAATGACGTTGTTACCGTGGCTCCCAACAGCGATAATCTCTTCAAATGGTACTTGTCCGGTACGACCTTCTACTCCAAATATGAGGATCCAACTCTGGTCCGAGTCATTGCCAGTGACACGGCGCCAACATACAGTGGCAACTTGATCTTAGACCTACCTGACATGGGGAAGTGGATCTACATCATTGTACAGTCTGCGATCCCTCTCAACCACCCTATTCATCTTCACGGCCACGACTTTCTCATCTTGGGCGCAGGACCAGGCACTTATACGAATCAGGAGCTCAACATGTTCAACCCACCACGTCGTGGTAAGCAGTTCCGCTTCACGTGCTGTGATAAAAAGCTAACCCTGGCAGATACTGCAAATATGCCGGCAGCTGGGTGGTTGGTTATTGCATTCGAGACTGACAATCCTGGCGCATGGCTGATGCACTGCCACATTGGATGGCACACTTCGATGGGCTTCGCCTTGCAAATTCTTGAGGCCCAGAGCATGATCAAAGACACCATAAAAGACGAGTGCGCACTGTACGGGACATGCGCTAACTGGAACAAATGGGTTGAAGAGAGAGGCTTCAAGCAACACGACTCCGGGGTTTGAAGTTCTTCGTTATCACGATTCTTGTACATACTTTGGTGCATTTCAGGTGTTCATATATTACTTCCTAATCGAGTACTGCTCGGTTCAAAGCTTGACCGAATTTTCGCTGAGAGTACACGGAACTTTTACGCACCCCGCAATACCAAGCCTCCGGCCCCGGATCGTCGATATTTCTCCGCTGTCAGTATGAGCCTGCAGATGCATCACAAGATGACAACGACCCGATGCAGGATTCCTTCATGGCGGTTGGGAGGGCTAGAAATTTCCACCACAGATAGAGCCGTCGCGTGCCTTCCTCCGAGACACAGGCGGAACGATTGGTTCAGTGTATAACGTCGAGCACGTGAGGCGCATATATATCTGTAACACTATCAGCAACAGTAACACAGAAACCATACAGCCCCCGGCTGGAGGTTCGTGACCTATCGGGAAGGCGTCCAGCCAGATGATCGGCGAGCGGCCAACTCAGGCATTAGCCAAGGCCTTTGAACAGAGCATTCAATCTACCCAGATTGTCGATAGATCGGCCAGTTCAGCGAAGGTATAGAATATCCTCCAATCGTACTAGCCCATGAGATAGCTATTCAGTGACCGCGACGGACACTGTGCGATGAACCTATTATATATGTGCTGAGTTCTGACATCAAGTCGATCCATCACGACATCGATATTCAGTCGCCTTGGTCTTATTCTTTGTCTGCCACAATGTTCTCTCTTGGCAAAATCGCCGGCATCGCCGCCCTTTTCCTGCCTGCAGTACTCGCCTGCAACGGATACACTGGTGGACTTCCCACTGCTACATCAACCAAAAGTAACAGCAAGGTCATCACCGTCGCTGCCGGTCAGACCTTCGACTGTGGATGGGCCAAGTACGACCGTGGTAGCGGAGCGTGCAGTGACCAGTCTGAGGGTGGTTCCGCCGATGCTGTCTTCCTCTTGAAGAAAGGCGCGACGCTCAAAAATTGTATCATTGGCAAGAACCAGGCTGAAGGCGTGCATTGCGATGGTGCTTGCAGACTAGAATTCGTCTGGTTTGAGGATGGTAAGACTGCGTTAGATCGTACTGGCACAAACCCTGACAACCTCACAGTGTGCGAGGATGCGATCAGTATCAAGAATGACGGGTCTGGCGACCAGTCCTGGATCATTGGCGGAGGTGCTTACAAGGCATCGGACAAGGTCGTCCAGCACAACGGCTGCGGTACCGTTAACATCATCGTGAGCCTTCCCTAGTTTCATCCGCCCGCTGTTTGTTTATGTTTCTTGCACCATGCTCCTTCTGTATCGATGGCTGATTGGTCTAGAACTTCTATGTCAACGACTACGGCAAGCTGTACCGCTCCTGCGGCAACTGCTCCAGTCAATGCAAGCGCAACGTTTACATCGAAGGCGTGACTGCCGTCAAGGGTGGTGAGCTTGCTGGCATCAATTCTAACTACGGCGATACCGCGACTATCAAGAACGCTTGTTATGATACCAAGACTCCTTGTCAGATGTACACTGGTTGTGCAGGAGGCTGCGAACCCAAGAAGAGTGGTACCTGTTCGGGCTAAATATCACAAGGTGCTCCCCGAGGACTTTCTTGGTGGGGTCGGGGAAATTTATGTTTGTGATGGTCGATGCGCTTGGATAGATCTCGACAGAATGAAAATGAAGTTGATGTGGGAAGGATGGCGTGCGTGCTGTACATATTTCTGGGCAGCCACATGCCGCGCCGCCAATTCAGTTTCTCCGCGCGCGCGCGAACGTAGCTACTCACTCGCCATGTATAAGAGTTACTGGCCATTTGCTTGACAAGATCATGCGCTGTGAGCCGTTGAAATGACGATGACCAGTCGAAACTAGACCGACGATGGCTAGCCTTACCAGCCCGTGTGCAAATCAGTTCCCTTTTGATTCGTGCGATGGATCACGACATTTCACCCCACGATTCCGCGAACATGCAAAAGTCCATACAACTTCACAAAACAACCTGCCGTTTCAGCACTTTGCCGAGCCAAATCTGTTTTCTTCGATAAGCATCAAGCTTCCGCTCGGACTTGAGCTTACGATCCGCCCAATGAAAGCCAACGTAGCCTTCGGTGCTTGTTATGACCCTGCTGTTCCAATGCTGCTATGACGGTGCCGATGGGTTGACCTGCAAAATCCACGTTCTTGCATCATTCACTAACCACCAGGGCTTTGTTCGGCACCTATAATATGCCGGGTCCCCAGGCACATTCATTTGAAGTCTCGAAAATTCTTCGATCGACACTTTTACAGCCATGTCGACTGAAGAGAAGCGCGTGGACGACCAAAAGGCCGATGCGCCTGGCGCCTCCACTACGTCTGATTCAGACGTTGAGGTCGTCCCTGGCTCGATCAATGAGAGCAAATTGCTACGCATGCTCGATTTGAGATTACTCCCGGCAGTATCGGTCCTATACCTGCTCAGTTTTCTTGACCGCAGCAACGTTGCCAATGCGCGTCTTGAAGGACTCATTGCCGATCTGGACATGACCGGAAACGAATATCTGACAGGTCTGACACTCTACTTTGTCGGTTATGTCCTCTTCGAACTGGTATGTTCTGGCTATTAAGTGATCGCCCGAAACTCATGATTGACAAAATGGGCAGCCATGCAACATTATATTGAAACGAACAACTCCGAAATTCTGGCTGCCAACTCTGACGGTCGCTTGGGGAATTGTCGCCACTCTGATGGGTGTCACGCATAACAAGGCTGGCTTCTTCGTAGTGCGCTTCTTGTGAGTCCCTGTACGAATCATTACTGAGCCTCAACTGACAGCTACCAGCCTAGGAGTCACGGAGAGCGGTCTTTTCCCAGGAGTTGTGTATTATCTTAGTATGTGGTATAAGAGAGAAGAGCGACAGTACCGGATTTCACTCTTCTTCAGTTGCGCTTCCCTTGCTGGTGCCTTTGGTGGTATCTTAGCCTGGGGAATCGGCCACATGCGCGGTGTGGGAAATTACGCAGGCTGGAGATGGATTTTCATCCTTGTACGTACCCTCGGTTTGCCCCTCCTGGTTGGCTCTGACGGACTTGCAGGAAGGACTGTTCACCATTGTAGTCGCGGTTGCTGCATACTGGTTCATCTCCAACTACCCGGATACAGTATCCTGGCTGTCAAAGGAAGAACGCTCATTCATCCAAGCTAGACTCAGGGCTGACAGTGACTCGACCAACGACGAGAAATTCCGGTGGGGCGACGTTGTGGACGCTCTAAAAGATCCCAAGGTGTGGCTGTACGGTGCCGGGTTCCACACCATGAGTCTTCCTCTTTACACTTTGTCTCTATTCCTGGTAAGTCTACAGCTAAGTAGATATCGTACTACGCTGACAACGTACAGCCGACAATAATCCGCGACATGGGTTATACATCTGCTCAGTCACAACTGCTGACTATTCCTCCATACGCCGTAGCGACAATCTTCACCATCTTCTGGGCTATCTTGTCGGAGAAGACGAAAAAGCGCGGTCCCTTCATCACCGCAACATCTTCGTTTGCAGTCATTGGATACATAATTCTCCTCGCGAACAAGAACCCTACCGCAAGGCCCGGTCTTTCGTACGCAGGAACTTTCTTCGCCGCAGTGGGCATCTACCCCTCAGTGGCCCTCGTCCTCAGTTGGCCCGCCATCAACGTATCCGGACAGACTAAGCGTGCAACTGCCAACGCTATGCAGATTTCTATTGGTAATCTGGGAGCTGTGCTGGGTACACAGCTGTATAGACCAAAGACGGCTCCAAGATACATTTTGGGACACAGCTTTGCTCTTGGCTACCTCCTCATGAATATCGTTGTGGTCAATCTGCTGTGGTGGAGGCTGAAGCAGGAGAACAAGCAAAAGCAACAGTATATCACCGAAAACCCAGAAACGAATGGCTTTCACGATACTGAAGGAGATCTGAAGCTCGGTGATCGTCATCCCCGTTGGGTTTTTCAGGCTTGAGCTGGGTGGGAAGAAGTTGGATCATCGATCGTGGTCTCAAGATAAGCGAATGGAATCCTTCTACGTCAACTACAGGATCGGCTTTAGCTCAAGCCTCTCAAAAGCTCGCAAATGATACCCCTTACGTTTCTCAGGATTGAGCTAGGCGTAGACATGCTCGATTTCAGGGTCGGTAGCCGGCTCCAGTCTATTGGATTTTTTTTAGTGCTGGCAACAATGATCCTACTCCTCACAAATTTTGACTCTGAGCGATGTTTATCAATTGCGTGCTATCGAAGTATTAGGGCGATGAAGATGACCATCAAATGCAGTACGGCATGCAGCATGCTGACAAGCTTGTCCGCTGCCGATAGCTGTGCGAAGAGCCGCAGGATTGGTGATCGATCCCGAGATCAAAGCCAAGAATTGCATGCGCCCAGTCAGTCGCTGCAGATCGGGACTTTAGTCTGCCGCCTTCGTGAACAGACAGAACAGAAGAGCCAATCACCTGCCAAGAATCATGACGCTGTCATTGAACCACTGGATCTCGACCCCGCCTTTTCACGCGGACCCTTGACAGCCGCGCCATTGCTGCACGCTCAAGAAGTCCCAAGAGCACTGCCTCGCGTCCATTCTCAGCCGCTTTAACAATTATCCTGGGGTCAGCGTCGTCACCACTCTGTATTCCCTTGTAAACGCCAGACGGCGCACATTTCTCACGTGGCTGCAGTCATGTCATCATACTTCGAACTCTCTGCGGGATCAAATGCGCCAGTACCTGGGGGTATACCTAATCAAGAGCGCGACAAGCTGCGGGGCACAGGTTTCCTCTCACCACAAGTTTCACGCATATTAGACGATCTGCAATTCGACGATAAGTCAAGCAGCAGTGACGACGCAGAGGAAGACGACTCCTCACAATCTGAGAGCGATAAAGAGTCCAGACTGTCGGACAACAGACTCAAGATTGACGATTCAATCAGTCAAAAGTCACGCCAAGCCTCTCCAAGTACAGCGAACACTACTACGCACGGTTCCAAGACTTCAAATAGAACCGAGGTGGCCAGAAGCTCTTCCGGACGAAACGTTGGAGACAAGCCCTTAAAGACCCCAAGGAACCACATGACTCGCTTTCAGTCCCTTCGTAGCAATTTATTCCAAACCAATATCGAGAACAATATGAAGAAGTGCCATCAGGAAGCAGAAGCTCGAGAGAGGGCAGCAACCAATTGGAAGGCGCAACATGAGATGAGACAGGGGTACAGCCGGCCGCATACCCCAGAGAAAGCACCAAACGATAGGGAAGGACTCGGTCGTCGCATCAGCACGAAACTTCGCCGTCTGACAAGTAGGGAACCTCCAACAATAGCCAATTTTGAAGACAGCACTGGCAATTTGACGCGTCGCGAGTCGACAGCCACCGATGATGAAATTGGAACCTATGTCGATCCTTGGCAGCCGCGACAGAGCTATGAGTCGAGCATCGACCATTCAGACGTCGACGAACTGGTGCGCTGGGTCAGCCGAAAAGATCCTCCTAGTGACGGCGAACGTCGATTGTCGAATGTGAAAGTACCAAAAAAGGAAGACAGCGGACACGAAAGCCTAGGTCATTCTGATATTGAGGAGCTCGTTCGCCATGCGAGTCGCAAGTCCATTTCCATAGAACCGGTAGTAGCTGTGCATACTGGCTACAGTGATGAGTCCACAGCATCGGACTCTGAGCCAAGTCCGGAATGGTGTGAGCAGGACAAAGATAGCGTTGAGGGCAGTCTCAGCCGATGGGTATCACGACGTGACGGTGTAATGGCAGGGCCCATTTTGCAGCGGCGGAGCACTTTTCAGGTTGAGCCAGACCCCGAATTCGAGAACTTGGACGTGCCCGAGATCGGAAGGTGGATGACCCATCACGACAACACGAGCGGGGAATCCATCGCCGACGCCAGCGAAGTTGCAAAGAAAGATGACATTTCCGTGCTAGAGGCAGCGCGCGGACGATCAAGAGACCGCTCACCTCAATTCGATGATACAGGCTATCTCCAGGACGATGATGTTGATGAGCTTGTTCGATGGGTATCACACAGAGATACTAAACACGCAAGCAGCCCCGGGATCAAGGACCAAACCGGGGATCTGAAGCAACAGGTGGGCATGTCGGTCGATGATAAGAGCCTCGGGCCTGAAGACTTGGATGATCTTCTCGCTCACGTCCGCGGTCGCAATATGACGAGCTTAAGTTCAAGTATCACTCCCGCTCATGTCTGATCATCAGAGAGGGTCCGTGGGACAGCGTTTGTGGATCATGATACCACATTTCGAGTCTTTTGAAAGAGCAGTTTCTAGCACAGTGTATCAAGACTGAACTTGAGAAGTCGAGGCTGGTTTTTTAGCCAAAGGAGACATTCTTCCCAAGATTGCCAGAGCATACGATTGTCATTCTAGTGTCCATGGGCTTCTACGTTCAACGCGCCATTGTTTATCAACTTGTTCGGCGTTCCCATCTTCACATCCGATACCACGCCACTCAGACCCATGCCCGCAATTTTCTCACACAAACCTTCCGTTCCACCTCCCTTCAGCCCCAGCAGATACGCACCCAATCCTGCGACATGTGGAGTAGCCATCGATGTACCCTCAAGCACCGCAATACCTCCATCGCGACTCAAACTAGTGATATCCACACCTGGCGCAAGTACATCGACACTGGGCCCGTAGTTCGACCAGTAAGGCATGCTGTCATTTGCTGAAGTTGCACCGACCGTGCACACGGTGGGCTCAGAGGCCGGTGATTGGTAGCGCGCGTTGACACCATCGTTGCCTGCGGCGACGGCGACGAATACACCGCTGGCGACTGCGGCCGCAACCTATGTCGTTCAATTATGAAGGTCGATAAAAATGTGTGACTACTTACAGCTTGGTTTACGGCAGTGTTTTTGCGACCCCCTACACTCATGTTCGCGACTACTCCTTTCGGGCAGTCACGTTGCGGTGCATCGGTAATGACAAAATTAATGCCTGCGATTATGCCGGAATTCTCACCTTCACCGAGTGCATTTAATACCTTGACAGCGAAGAGTGTGGTCTTCTTCGCTACACCATAGGTATCTTGCCATGGTTAGCATCTATCGGACAACCAGGATTCGGGGTTGTGCTCAAACGCACGTGAGCCAATCGTGCCAGCAACATGTGTGCCGTGCCCCTCGCCGTCTTCATCACTTTCCTCGTCGGAAAAGTTGGCGAGGTGAGTCGCGCCTCAAAAAGTTAGCGAACCGCACCTGGACTGGAAAGGGGTACTGCTTACGGCCTTCGAAATCAGGATGACCAACGTCTATACCGGTGTCTATGACATAAGCACAGGTTCCTTCCCCAGCAGAATCGTCGAAGATATATGGCTGTTCTCCAGCCAGCTGGTGACTGATACGGGTGAGTCCCCACGTAGCAGATTCTTGGTAGACCAAGGTGTACGCATGCACTTTGGCATCCGGCTGTATGTAATCGATCTACTGCAATGTTACACCAGAACCCCTACATATCTCTGCAAGGAACTTACAAGGTCGGAGTCTTGAAGCTTTGCAATTTCTGTAGCAGAGAGGGTACCTGCAAAACCCTGGAAGCCAGGAAGCGCGTAGGTGAATTTTGGAGCTGTGGAGAGTGACTGCTTAAGAGATTCTATGGCAGCCGCGGCTGTTGTAGCCTCATTGTGTTTTAGCTTGACGATATATTGGCCTGGTATTACAGTGGCAGCTTCTTCGGCTTGGAGCAGAGGGGCCGCAAAGGCGACAGAGAGAACCGTGAAATGCGTGAAGAGGTGCATGCTGAGCTTGAACTTATAGTCAGTCTGTGCAGTAGCAATAAAGAATTGAGGTGCGACAAATGTCTACCTTTTTTGTAACTATGATATATATACGTAAGTCTTGGAAAACTTCAGGTATAGGAAATTCGTCCACAATCTGCACAACTGCTATGGCGTAGTGTCGCATCATACGGTGACTAAGTTGTTGAGAAAATTAGTCCAGGGGGTGGTCACACGATGTTGGAGGTGCAAGGGCGGCTTTGGTGTACTGATTGAAGCACATAGGTCATGTGGTGGCTGTTTTTCGTGGCCCCGACTGTTCAACGGACTTCCAAACCATGTGCATGGACACCACGAACGTAGTGTAGACTGGACGTGGCCAGCATCTCGTAAACTGATCAGTACAACCAAGCGGTCGAACTGCAGAAGCAAATTGGTTGGTTGAGGACCCCTGTGATCACCAGGATACAATGGCATGGATTTTTCTGGATGAAGTGAGAAGATAAGGCATGCGCACTGGGAGTTTGGCTGTACCCGCACATGTCGACCCTTGTTGGGCTGTCAGCGAGACGACACTGGAGCTCTATGCTTAATGCTCCAAAGTGTCTTTAAATTTACGTCATTGAAAAGAACGTATACGTTGTCTGTACACGAGCAATGATTGGCACGAGGTTATGTATCAGAGTCCAGCTCGTTCTGTCACGGTCCTACAGGAACATCGGCGGTAAACGGTGCCCATCCGAAGGTAGACACTCCGCACGCCCATGAGCTTGACCGTTGCCTACAGGTTAGCTGGAGTGTCTATAGGCGTACCACAGCATGTTAGCTCGCGCGCACCACGCCACTGACTTCGTACGACAGCACATGCTGGTTCGAGGCGTTTCTTTCCTATGACAAGGACTTGCGTATGACAGTTTCCTGTATACTTTGTGGCGAGATTTCATCATTCCCTGGTCAAATTGATGGACGAAATGATGCACGTACACTTTTAAGGTGGCGAAATCCCGCAGCAAGTCGGACCTCTTCCTTACGCCGAATGGTTTTATATCGTCTCTGATAGCTGAACAAAGGGACCGAGCTGTATCAACTGACGTACAGTACGTCGTGAAGTTGTGGTAGTGTACCTAACAATCAGAAGTGTGGTCTAGAGTAGTCTACCAAACGCGAAAAGCCGTTTGCGGCCTCATGATCGCACAACACCGAGGACAGTTCCCACCTCAGCGAATTTATACTTCAAAGTCACTCGAAACTACTAGTCGTCTTGTGCTTTGATGCATGCCAATGCAGCTACTTGACTTCTCTTGGCAAGATCCACGAATGTGTGATTCCACCACTTGCAGTTGTAGGTGTAGATAGCTCTGCAGTTCTTATTTAGAGACCGGCAGCACAGTGTAGGTGCAAAAAACGCCGGCTGCAATAGACACACGCTGGGCCGCGCCTCCCCTGCACACATTCGTATGATGTTTTGAACTTCTCCACGGCCGACACTTCACCGGATTCTGTAATGCCGAACTAGTTATAACGTCGATGACGCGACTCCAATATTTGTATTCAATGTATCGAAGGCTTCAACAAAGCGGACGTCGAAGCAGCCAGAAACAGTGTTTCCGTGGCGCAATGACGGCTTCCGACAGTCCTCAAAGGCCTCGGAAGACCGGAATGGACGTTGCACAACTTGAACGAAGAAACTTTCGCCACCACGCCTACGCAGGTCAGACCGAATGCAGTGCAACAGTACGACTGCCGTGGTGCCGATAGTATGAAACTCTGGCACGCCCACGCTAACATGTTGAGACACATCCAATTTGAACAGCTGTAGCTCTACTGAAAGCTGTTTGAGGGCAAAACAAATTTTACAGCCAGCCTCTATGCTATCTAAGAAGTACTCTTAAAGTTTTGTACTAGTTCTTTTGTTCTGCAGTTACGTGTAAGTACTCGTTGAAATGAGTTTGCTTTTAGGTGCATTTTGGAGTTGTTTCAATCTTTTCGCACTACAATGGTATGCTGTCTGGAAAAGGAAAGCGGCTCCGCGGCATGACGACAGACGACCAGAACACACAGCGCCACATGTCTTTCACATTCCTCTGGCAAAAGTTCCCGGCTTAACCTACATTCTTAGGCGATGCTCAACGAACAGAACTCTATTGTCGTGCAGCCTCGTATCCACGGAGGCTCCTACCATGTTAGTCACAAGGAATGACACGTCAAGTCAATGTGACATACCACAAGGGAGTACTGTGTACAGTGCAACGCGAACAATTTCCTCACGATCCAGATGTAACATGCCAACACTAATCCTGCAGAAACACACACGTCCGAAGGCAGGCTACAAAGTAGCTGGGTCACATCAGTTGCTGCACGTGAGAGCGCATGTGATTGGGAGGAAATCTTGCCTGACAATTGAAAATAATTCATCGCTTACATAAGTTACCAACAGAAATATAAGTCATCTGATACCTGACCGCACCGCCAAACGAAAGGCTTCGCAAACGCAAAAGAGCATATGCATCCGTAAGACACTCGCGTGTTGCATCTAACAGAACGCTCGAATACTCATCTTGCAAAAATCAACGCTTGCTCAACCATCCACTTAACCGCTAGGATTACCATTGAAGGCAAGGTAGTTGACAGTGCCCGATCCGAGAATGCTGGTGACCTTGTTCTTAAGTGCAAGTGTCTGAAGACGGCTTGCAAGAGCGGCCGGCGTCTTCTTACCCTCGAAGGCGAGGATATAGGCAGCTAGACCAGCAATATGAGGAGTAGCCATCGAAGTACCAGAGATGGTGTTGGTACCGCCATTGTTCCAAGTTGACAGGATTGAGACACCAGGCGCAATGATATCAACGGAAGGGCCCCAGTTGGAGAAGGTAGCAAACTGGTCATTGATATCAGATGCAGCGACGGTGAAAGCGGAAGGCTCGGAAGCAGGCGAAACATTGTTAGCATTCTGTGCCTCGTTCCCAGCTGCGACAGCCATAAAAACACCGGAAGTTACAGCATTAGCAATAGCAGAATTGACGGCAGTAGACTTGGTGCCACCAAGAGACAGACTGCCGACAATACCGGCAGTGCAGCCAGGACGGGTTTTGGAGTCGTTGGCAACAAAGCTGATCCCAGCAATAACTCCAGAGTTGGTGCCCTGTTTAGACGTTAGAATGGAAGCCAGTGACATATCGAATGCGTCCGGTGAGTCATACCTGACCAGAGGCGTCAAGGACCTTGACAGCGAATATCTTGGCCTTCTTAGCTACACCGTAGGTCTTAGAGCCAACGGTACCAGCACAGTGAGTGCCGTGTCCATTTCCATCAGTGTTGGAGCCGTCGCCGGCGTAGTTGGCAAGGAAAGTAGCACGACCCTCGAATTCGGGATGGGCAGTGTAGATGCCAGTGTCGATGACATACACGCAGGCGTTGGCTCCAGCTGTGGTATCGTAGGTATAGGAAGTAGAACCGGGGCTCTGACTGGAGATGCGGCCAAGACCCCAGGGGGCAGAAGATTGGGTGGTATAAGCTCTCTTCTCTATATTATCAATTTCACCCAGATTTGCAGTGACAACAGCATCTTGCTCGATGTACTGAACACCAGGAAAGCTCCGAAGGAGCTGAACTATATCATCGCTAATCTCGGCGGCGAAACCACTGAAGTCGCCGAATCTGTAGACATGGGCCGGTTCCTTCTCGAGAAGCTTGAGGGCACCTTCAAGGATGGCCTGAAGGCCCTGGTTCTGCAGCCTAACAATGTAGCGCCCAGGAATGGGAGAACCGGAACGAGGCTGTAGAACAGGAGCTGGAGCGGCCAGAACAAAAGCTGGCAGAAAGGAGAGGAGAAAGCTGAGCTGCATGATGGTGGTCGTGAAGTAAGAGTGATCAGAAGCTGTTGTTGATGGGTATGAAGTTGCTCTGCTGTCTGGTCTTTCAGAAGAGAGATCTCTGCTCCTTATGTACCTGTCGAAAAGGTCCTGGACCGGATCAACTGAGCTGTTGCCGTTTTACCTGCCATATTGGATTAGCCTCCGGATTCTCATAAACACATCCAGATGCTGCTTACAGAGTGGCGGCCTCGGTGTGGTAGCTCCGCTGCTCAATGCCGGGAATGGGAGGTGATACAAGCACGTCCGGCACTAAGTTCTGCTCAAACGATACGTTAGCCGAGACAGTAAACCAGGATGGCGGTTGCGACGGGGCAGAGAAGGAAGGAGGACAGACATCGAGATGGATCCTCGGTGTGGGCTCTTGGCAAGATGCAGGTTAAAGTGAAGTGACTTACTGGTTTAGGGCTGTGGATAAAGTCGCTGACTGGTGAAGAATCCAGTCCAGCGTTGGAGTGTGCTTAGATATGTAATTGGACGTTGTTCCAAGGGATTTTCAAGCCTTCAATAATCTCCGATAAGAGTTGAAGAATGTGAACACCCGAGCTGTGCTCGAAGGGAGACAATGTTGCTGCCAGAAGAGGCGTCTATCAATCCTTGAAGTACACGCAGCGACTGCTCATCAATTAGTGGCAATTTTGCCCTTGATATTAGATTCTCTCAACGCATCACTGTGTATAGGTAGACTAGGAGGATGATGACGACTGTAGACGCTACAAACATGCACTTCTTCCAGTGATCGCAAATCAATGATGGAGAATCAGACTACGGTACTCGGGATCTCCCCATGCAATAAACAAGCAGGTGTTCTCGGACGGTCGGATACTCCAACGTCGTCATATCCAGGTATTCATATGGACAAGAGTACGGGCCAAGTCTCAAACTGCCATGTGGTGCTCCGGACTATCAAGGCTCCGTACTTGTTGAATGGATGTAAGGGTTCCCAGTGTAATGGCAACATCATATGCTGCCGCCTCTAGTCGTCAAAATGCGCTTAAGGTTTCAGTATTGAACCATTCAAGTTCCGATAGAGTTTGGTACGGTGAGCGAATGAGGTTTTTGCAACCAATCAAACGCAATCACTGCACAATGCTCTGGCCACAAGGCGCGAAGACGATATCATACTTTCCTTTTGCGGCGATGCATGGTAGGAATGCTTGTGGGTCATGCCCACTTACCTCGGCGTTTTCTATTGAAGACATTAGAGGCTGTAATTGGAGTGCTCAATACGCAAGTCTTTGGTGTTGTTGTGTCAGACTAGTGACCTTCCACTATCTTCATACCAGTTGCCGAGCTTTACTGGGATCTGAGCTAAGACAGCTAGGTTTGGGCTTGAGGGGCTTATTTACAAAACACCTCCCTATTCAAGAACAACGACTGGGGATCACTTCAAGCGCTTGGATGTATGCATGAGATAAGAATGAAGCATTGTGGCGATTGCTGTGATTGCGAGGAAATAATTGGTACGCAGGAACTTAGAGCGCCCCAAGCCTGATAATCGAAGAAGAACATTCGTGTGAAAGTCTTGGTACGCGGTTGTCAGCATCCGCATGTTGTGTTGTTTGTCCAGAACCGAACCTGCAGGGTCAAGGGATGCGTTCGCGACCAGGCCATGGCCGGGTACGTCGCGCGAGCTGCCGGTCACCCTCACTCAGCGGTCACGTCCTAGCAGTGCCAGCCTTACCGAAGTGGATCATGATCTCTTCCGCCGCTGCCGATCACTACATCACATAATCCGATTGCTCGTTTTCAGATCGTCTGGTCTTCTTTGACGCTACAGTAGTGACAACAGCGTTCGCCGACCTTCGATCTCTCATCGCCGACCTCCCAGGCGATTGGGACAGAACATTTCGTCGAGTAGTGACGGTGATGTTATGGGCACAGAATCAGATGAGATGCTGGATGAGTTTTGACGGTCGTGACAACTCCTTGACAAGACCAGAGACAAGGGTGGTGCCAAGCCCTTTTAGCGTGTGGAATCTTCTGCGTCCGCCTCCCTTGCCCAACCCGTCAACTTTCTTCCTTGCTCACGGCCTTGTGCACATCTGTATCAGTGTCGCATCTTTCAAGGAACCAGCTCATCTTTTAGATACATTATCAAGTATTGCTTTGCGTACAGGGCACGGTGCATGTGTCTTCTCTCCCCAAACCAGGTTTTGATGGGTCTACATTGCCTATATCGGCTGTTTTGATGGGTTATCTTCAATCTGACGTTCGGCCTTGACCAGATTACCTTCTAGCATGACCTTCGTATTGACATTCTAGTCCGTATATGCCAGCATCCCATCTCGAGCCTTCCCCACGCGTCATTCTATCTCTCAATGTGGCGTGCAGAGGACGATACTTTTCTCTGTCTGTAAGTTGGGCTGCGCATTCACAGCAAGCCTTGACATTGAAATTGGCTTTTGTGGCGATCGCCGGGCCAGTGCGACTGGACCTCAGGATGTGCAGACGCAATCATGATCCATGACCAGGCACGTCGGTACATCTCCTGACAACGGTCAAACGAAAAACCTTCAGCAACCTGGATCAGTCATCTACTGCACCGACTGCCAAGCCCACGACCGCAACAGCGCTTACATTAAAGTGTGTCCCCAAGTCTTGGTAGAGCTTCATCGGATGAATACGAAGAGCTTGATTGTAGGAGCAGGGCTTGGATTAGCTTGCGTTCCCGCATATTGTATTGACTTAGACTCTCCTTCCTATTCGGGATGTAGTGTGACTTCCTGCATGATCGTGGACAGATTGCAGGCCCTCATCAGACATCATCCGGGTCACAAGATATCGATGATGAACGACGATCAGAAAGCCAAGGCCTGTCTGGTCAGTTGTCGGATATCGACAAACTAGACCTGCCTCTTTAGTTCCCTTCCCCTGCAAGCAAAAATCTGCAGCGAACCTTAAGCTTTCGCCATGGCACATGCTACGGCGCAAGATAACTCTTGTCCTTCCTCATTCTGGGGTTATGGCCATGCAATGATAGCGTGACGTGCGTATCCCTGCTCACATCCTTGTATTTCTGCCGCCCCCTTAGAACATCAAAAGTGGGTCTTCCCCACCAGATTGCAAGCTCATCAGGATCAGATGTCGCTTAACATTGAAGATACCGCACGCCTGATGTCACGTGTTCAAGATCGCAAAAACCTTGCTCTAATGATAATGCCTCATGTATCTGGACCTAACTTTGTGATACAAAATCTGTCGAAAAACACCGCAGTATTGACAGGTAAAGTGCACAGAAGTATAACCCATTGTCAGACCATTTTTAAGGTATTTTGACAATATGTAAGGAGTTCGGATATTAAATAACTGTAGGTTGATTTACACTCATCACGGTAAGAGCGCGGTGATAAATACACTGTGGCTGTGTAATTTACAGTGCAACGTCGGGTAAATGAAGCTATTTACACTGCATTACGGATATTCTACACAAGGCTGCGGGGTTTTTTTTTTATAAACCAGAAGTAGACTAGCCGATCAGCGATAATAGTTAATTGTTATCCTTCTACATATATATATTACCGTCTCTCCTCTACCTCTCCGCCACTCCATCTCTCCATCTTATCTCCATCTCATCTCTATCTCGCCATCTCAATCTCATCTCTACCTTGCCATCTTCTTCTCCCGTGTCAAATCCCCCTCCCCCCTTTCTCTCTCCTTCATCTTTCTCCTTCATCTGTATCCCCTCCCTTCATCTTTCTCCTTACCCTCTGCCCTTTATGTAAAGTAGATACCTTAATCTATAGTAGTGTAGAATATTTAAGAATGCAATGTGAATTACCATAAAATGCTGTGTGAAATACCCCCCCCCCCTGCGCCGTGCTTTCAACGGTCTTTATCCTATGCACTTGACCCGATAACCATCCTCCGTATTTTAACCAATCTGGTACCGTAATGCCTGCTATTAAATCTCTATCCGATCTCTCTGCTCTTGTATTGGAGTATCCGATTTCTGGTAAGCGCTCTCTTCAACATTCTCTATGTTCAACGAGTGAGCCTTATTGAAACTGTGCCGAAGAGAACTGACTTCCTTATGCTGAACGTCCGTGCGCCGAACATTGCGAATCCTGCCATCGATATCATCATTGGCTATTAGTCACTAATGTTTTCTACCCTTACACTATCGCAACCTCCTTCTACTATGTCTCACCCTCAGAGACAATCTTGAACACGAAACATCTTCACAGAGGCTGTGTGCAATTCGACGAACACAGTTTTCGCTTGCTATTTCCACACAAGAAATGGATGATCAACGATTCCACGTCGCTCTGCCTTGCTCTATTGTGACTAACGTCAGCTATTACTGGAGATTTCGACACGACGACAGCTAGACCACCGGCTAAGATGCTTCCATTGAAGCCGAAGCATTACGCGAATCTTACTGCGACATGTGATTGCGGATGTAGCAGTTAAAGAAAGAGCTCTTGCGTTGTTAATATAAATTGGACAATTCCGATCTATCGTCTTGTCTGAGAGGGATGTGCGGACCCTCCTCCCCGAATTTTCCGGATCTCGCGTGCTTTTCATCCTTTCAAGGGAGAACAACAAGTACCACCTGATTTCGTACATATAATGGCAGCAAAATTTCAAGGCCAGGTGTGTTTAATTACTGGAGCAGCCAGCGGTATCGAACGCGCTACGACTCTCAAGCTTGCCACACAAGGTGCTTCCGTCGTCATCTGCGACATCAATGCTTCCATTCTCAGCGATACGAAAGGATTACTTCGAGAAAGTACCCCCGTTCTGTTACAGAAAATTGATGTATCGTCTGAAACAGACGTCATGTCTTTCGTCAAAGCCATCATCAGCAAGTTCGGCCGCCTAGACCATGTCTTCGACTACGCTGGTCGCAATCCAGCGAACGTTCCCTTCGAAGAGACCAGCCTTGAGTATTTTAACAAGCAGATCGGAGTCAATGTCAAGGGTGTCTTTCTGGTCACGAGAGAGAGCCTGAAGTACTTGAAGAGAGGTGCGAGTATCGTCACAGTGTCGAGTATGAGTGGAACGCGTGGAACTGCTCTGCAAGGCATCTATAGTGGGTAGTCTCACAAGATCAGATGAGCTTGAATACTGAATTAAGTTTTAAGATACCACGAAACATGCTGTCATTGGCATGATGAAATCCGTTGCATTAGAATAGGGTCCAAAGGGTATTCGGGCGAATTGTGTTGCACCCGGATATATCAACACACCCAGCAATAGTGGAATCGTACAAGCTGATGAGATTATAGAGAACTGGGAGAGGGCTTGTGCGCTCGAGCGGTGGAGCACGCCTGAGGACGTAGCGGATGTGGTAGTCTTCTTATTTTCGGAAGAGGCACGATATGTAAGCGGGGCTGTGTACGAGGTTGATGGAGCTGTAAGATGGTGATAGCTATACATCATCATCTAGGCTGAAGGCTTAAATTGTTAAAATGCTTCAAACATTGCTTCGATCGTCGTGGTAGTCACGGTTGCTCACGTGAAGGTACGCTCGTAATCCCGAATGCACCCACCTCTCGCAGCTCGCCATACTTTCAGGTCTACCCCCCCCCCCCCCCCCATATAGTTGCACATATACACTGATTTAGGTTCAATCTGAAAACCACGGTAGACATGCATGGTTCTCGGAAAAGATTTGAACCACGCGCTAGCCAATCACCACGCCAGACTACTTCTGTTCTGACTATTTGCGTAGGTCGGAACGAGACCCTACACCTCAAGATCCGATCTCAGCACATGTATTCGGGAGAACTCGAAAGCAAAAGAGGTCGATCTTGCTTGTTCACACGCGAGCTACTTTCCAATGTAGTTCTATATCAACATATCCAGAACCTAACTGCGCACTCAGTCAACAGGCCACCATTTGAAATAACACGGACCGAAATGTCAACATCCAAAACAAATCCCCACCAAAAGGAGCGCGTCATCCTAGGTCTGATGACTTACGGTAGTGGATCAATACACCCAATTTGTCTTTCCAATCACACAATCCCAAACTAGTACACAGTTCACGGTAACCTCCGCTAATATCATCAAGGCCCTGACCCTACAGCCGGGAGCCGCAGTTTATCCCTCCCCGAGTTCAAGCGGCATCTGGACTACTTCCAAGCGCAAGGCCACGATGAAGTCGACACAGCCCGGATGTACGTAAACGGACAGGAAGAAGCCTGGACCGCAAAGGCTGGGTGAAAAGAGCGCGGGCTCACCCTGGCCACGAAGATATGGCCAAACTCGTTTGGGTCATACGCTCCATGAAAACAGCAGTGAGCAAATCTGACGAGAAGAAGATCTACCCAGAGACGGCAGAAATGCACGCCCCTGAAGAGCTCCGAAGGCAGTTTGAGATTCCGCTGTGCGAGCTGGGGACGCAGTGTGTAGACATCTTCTGCCTGCACGCACCGGACCGTAATCTGCCATTTAAAGACACGATGCGCGAGGTGAATGAGTTGTACAAAGAAGGCAAATTCAAGAAGCTGGGACTGCGCAGTTATGCAGCGTGGGAAGTAGCGGAGATCTTCAACGTCGCGAAAAGAGCAAGGATGGGTACAGCCGGGAATTTGTCAGGCTATGTACAATTGCTTCAGTAATTTCGCCTTCTACTGGATAATGGGTAAGGAGGGCGTCCAGAAGCTGACAATGACAAGCGAGAGAGACCGAGAGCGAGCTAATACCGTGTCTAAGGAAGTACGGCATGGAGCTTGTAACTTACAATCCCTTGTGTGGCGTTTTGTTTTCAGGCAAGATCAGGTTGAGTGATCCTGAGACACTGCCTACTGAGAATCGGTTCTCGGACTCGTACCAGTGGGGGAAGTTGTATCGCGATCGGTACTTGAATGATGTGAACATGAAGGCTCTCGGGGTTGTTGAAGAAGCGGCGAAGAAACATGGGCTGACCATGTTAGAGACGGTATTGAGATGGATGATCCACCATTCTGCTTTGGAAACAAGGGTGAAAGGCGGCAATGATGGAGTCATTGTGGGTGTCAGCAATTTTCAATGACTGGAAGGCAATCCGAGCGATGTCGAGAAAGAACCTTTACCAAAAAGTGTGATAGAAGCATTGGATAGGGCATGGCTGATTACGAAAGCCGCTCCACCGAGCTACTGGCTACAAGTTGGATAGAGTTGGGCATCATCGTGTCATTCTCGTTGATGCGATGTCTGAATCTTTCTGTGAGAAGATACTATCAGACCGGTCAATTCGAGAATTACCGCTGCGCTACATGCTTCAAAATGATGTCCGCCAAGCTAGCCCTAAAGTCTCCCAAGTAAGACAAGTCGTACAAGCAGAATATACTGCCCTGTACAGTGGTGGTTCCTTGATCAGACTTACACACGTACACTGACGTATGTCACATGCTGACTCGCCAAGCTAGCCATATGAACTCGGCGTAGAAGCAACACCATTCACCGTGTCCACGCCAATTTATCGTGCGGCGTCTGACAGCTCCTCAACATTGATCTCGCCAACCACGCTCTTTAAAAGCTCAGGCACAATCTGTGCGGCGTCTCCTTCGAAAAACCAGTCCCGTGAGTACATACCACCGGCCGGAGCATCGGCTTTGTCCATGTTGATTACAGCGACTCGTGCACCCTTGCGGCGCGCTATGTCCACATAACCAGCAGCAGGATAGACTTTAGCGCTTGTGCCTATGACCATGATCAAATCAATGTCGTCCTCATCCATCCAGTTATCGACGTCCTCCAACACGTCACTCGGCAATCTCTCATTGAACCACACAACGCCCGGCCGCAGGAGGCCCCGTTCGCACTTGGGACACTTGGGCAAGTGATTGTAGTCGAGCTCGGGAATTTTGACGTTCTCATCGGAGATGTCGAGCTCTCGCGCTGCGATAGCAGAGTTGGTAGTGAGGTCTGACTCGTCGGTAGGGATAGCCAGTGCAGGCACGATGGGATCGGTGTAGTTGTCTTTCTCGAAGTAATCACAGAAGAAGTCTGCGCACTTGACGTCGAAGAGCGAACCGTGAAGAAGTTTCAGTTTGTCTGTAGGATGCCTTGCGCGGGGCGAGAGACCTGGAGTTTCAGCCAGGCTTCACAAGCAGGATTATGCAGGCGGCAAAACGCTTACCATCAACGTTCTGGCTCAAGGTGAGGAAGTTTCTTTTCTTGGCTAGCTCAGCTAGAGCATAATGGGCAGGATTGGGCTTGACACCCAAAGCCGTATGACGGCGGTAGCTGTAGAATTGCCACACCAGGCCTGGATCACGCTGGAATGCCTCTGGTGTCGCTAATGAGATGGCATCGTGGGTCCTCCAAAGCCCTCCTGCACCTCTGAAGGTAGGCAGCCCGGAAGAGGCTGATAACCCGGCGCCTAGAAGAGCTAAGATGCGTGTCGACTTGTTCAGATGCTCCTGGAAGCTTTCGAGATCCTTCTTGGGAACGACGCTTGGTCTGGTGGTCGTGGCGGCCATTCTGCGGATGATGCGTGATAGAGACAGGATGGCGGTCTTACACTGTATATGCAAGATGGCCGCGGGACTGGGTGTAACATGTGTGCGCCGGCCGTGTAAGCACGAATAGGGTAGCAAGCATGGGCATAGGCAGAGCAAGCTGTCGTGCTGCCTGCGGGCATGGGCAGTCGCGTTACGTCAGACGCCGACGGTCTATTACAATCGATAAGACGGAAAACAACGCCTATTCCGCGCTCGCGTGATTCGTTCCCTGTCCGATCTTCATTGTTTGTGGCATTATGAGTCCGTCGTTAAGGTTACTACGTTCAACAACAAAAGCACCATGGGGTGCTACAAGGGCGCAGCGTTGGAGGGGATACGCGACGATGGAGGTGCATGCGTCGAAGCTCAGCTTCGGGCAGCCGGTGCACGAGACTCACCCTCACCTGCTGAAGCCCGGGGAAAGTGCGACCACCCGTTCCCACCTCTTACAGTCGATTGCTAAGCAGTCACGCAGTCACACCCAACATCACCGCCCTTGAGTATTGGGAGCGCCGTCAGAAGCTTGCGAAACAGCTCCCGCCCAACTCGATTGCCGTCCTCGCCGGTTCCGACCTCAAGTATGCCTCGGGCGCGGTCTTCTACAAATTCCACCAGGACCCTGATTTCCTCTATTTGACTGGTAAACACATTACATAATTCGAGCAGTGTGTGGTGGCTAAGAGGAGCAGGCTTCAAGGAACAAGACGCCCTTGCCATCATCGAGAAGCAAGAGGATGACGACCACATCTTCCACCTCTACGTACGGCCCAAGGATGTCAAGGCCGAAATGTGGGAAGGTGCACGATCAGGTGTAGAGGCTGCCGAGGATGTCTTCAACGCAGACGTCGCCGGCGATATCAACCACCTGCCTCGAATCCTTCCCGACATCATCACACGATCGAAGAACATATTCACAGACCTACCTGGCAACCGCGTGACGAAAAACGTCCTGTCTAGATTCTTGTCAGGCTCTGAGCCAGCACGAATTGGCGGCATCCAAAAGGTCTTTCGCGATGCACGGGACGAGAATGACATTTCGATGAAGCCCCTCCGCCCGCTACTGAACGAACTGAGGGTGATCAAGAGTCATGCAGAGATAGAAAACATGCGCAGGGCTGGCCAGCACTCCGGCCGTGCCATTACAGATGCTATGCGCCAGTTTTTCACGAACGAGAAAGATCTTGACTCTTTCCTCGACTACTGGTTCAAGCAGGACGGTTGCGACGGCCCTGCATATGTCCCGGTCGTGGCAGGAGGGATCAATGCCAACACCATCCATTACGTGTCGAATGACATGCAGTTGAATTCCAACGACCTCGTTTTGGTTGATGCAGGTGCACAATACGGCAGCTACGTTACGGACATCACACGCACATGGCCTGTTTCCGGCAAGTTTACACCAGCTCAGCGAGACCTATACACTCTTCTCTTGAGTGTCCAACGATCCTGTGTCGCCCTTTGTCGGGTCTCTTCACAGCTGTCCCTCGACAAACTGCACAATATCGCCGCGAATCAACTCCGTGATGGTCTCAAGGATCTCGGTTTTGAAATGTCGAATGACGCTATCTCCAAGCTGTTCCCACATCATGTCGGCCACTACCTTGGTCTCGATGTACACGACAGCCCAGGCTTGACAAGGACTCGATATCTAGAGAAGAACATGGTTGTCACCGTCGAACCAGGGATATACGTGCCTAATGACGAGAGATGGCCGGAATGGGCCAGAGGCATCGGCATGAGGATCGAAGACAGCGTTTGCGTGGACGAGGAGAGCCCATTTGTGTTGACTACAGAGGCTGTCAAGGAGGTAAGGTAGATCCATTTCCAGCATGAGTGGGCATTAACATGTGTAGATCGAGGACATCGAAGCCCTGAAGGGTACCGAGACGAAGCTATAAAACATCGTGCCAGCCGCGGGGCCACCTGTAACATACTGACATGTACAAGATTATTGTCGTGTTGCAAGCTTTGATTATGACAATGGCAGGACCTCACAGCAACCGGGCCTGTCGTTGGGATGGTACGTGCGGCCTGTTAGGATGCAAAGGC
The DNA here is from genome assembly GCA_022560025.1 of Stagonosporopsis chrysanthemi. Classification (NCBI taxonomy): domain Eukaryota; kingdom Fungi; phylum Ascomycota; class Dothideomycetes; order Pleosporales; family Didymellaceae; genus Stagonosporopsis; species Stagonosporopsis chrysanthemi. The sequence goes on along the minus strand of JAFISE010000012.1, from coordinate 47,574 downwards.
CTCCCGGGTATAGACTGTATATTGCGTTGCAACCTTCACATACGACCATAGGACGTTGACAGCAAGGCTTCCCGTTCGCTCAGCCCTATTTAAGCAACGTACCGGCGGATTAGTAGTTAGGTGGGTGACCACTAGCGAATACCCGCTGTTGTATGTTTTTTGTGGTTCTGCAATGCTTTGATTCCGTCTCAATGTACACTGTGTTTAAAAGCAGCATTGACAGTGGTATTTTAGGACTCTAGCTGCTCTATTGTATCAAGGGAGCTCCACTGACTGTTTCGTTGCTTGGACTTCTTGTTTGACATGCCCAGCTGACACCACCTTGCCAATCACAGTAGGAAATCCACACAGACACTGCTGCTAGACCGGTCGCGGCCATACCGAAAAGAACTGCTATTACAATACCAAGATACGTTAGTCTGAACGTGTGTCTAGCTGCTTTCCTCCTTTCGGACCACTTCCCAAACCAGGAGAGAGGTGTAGGACTATCGACTTCTTCCAGAATAGCATATAGCCGTGGTGCCCAATAAGGATAGTTCTCGAATAAATGCTTCGCGTTCGTTATTGACTGAGGGCCCATATTCTCATTGCGCGACCCTTCGACTGAGGAGACCACCGAGGACAGCCGGCTATCTAAATCTGATACCTTGCTCCGAAACCAGGTGCTTCGCGGACTGATTTCCTTCTGTAGCCAGGGCCAATCACGAGCTGGGAAAAGTAGCTCAAGGGTCTTTTGTGTCTGATGGAGCAGTGCTGGAGGATAACAACCGCTATTCGGCTGTTAGCTTAGGAGTACATGTATGGACTAACGAACGTGCTAACGTACAGCTTCAGGCTCTCTTGGGTAGAAAGGAGAGCGGGTTGTCCAACAGTGGCACTGCAAGATACCTCTAACACCGAGGCTAGCTCGAACACCTTCAGGGTCTTCGTTTTGGTTCCGACGTCCAGCTTAAGATGATCTGGAAAGTGCCGCGTCCACTCCAGCTTGATGCCAAAATGGTCTTTCAAATAACGAGCTCGAAGGTTTTTCAACTTGATTGGGATTTCAGATGTTGTCGATGGGACGCAGGCTTGTGGGAAGGTACTGTCAACCAGCTGAGCAAGTGACTCGGATGCACCCCAAATCGTGTTAGATTGGCCGGTTGCGATGGTGTATTCGTTGGGTCGAGACTCCGGACTGATATTGAGGGCCAGCATAATCCTCACAGCCACAGCTAGTGCCGTGTCGATGTCCAGTGGATCACTCCCAGCAGGTAAGGGCACAATCACGGGTGGCGTTGTCTTTGGTATGATAGCTATTTTAGCATCAACAGCTTTTCCTTGCGAAAGGAGTTGGCAGGCCAGACGCAAGTCCTGCCTTGAACAAGTAGGATTAGCCTTCAAAAGACTTATGAAGAACAGGAGCTCCTTATGCGTGTTTGGACCACGATGACCAAGCGAAGCTGTGTACGTTGCGGCCATCTTATGATAGTACTCAAAGTATGCTGATAGGATACTGGATCGCCATTTCAGAACATCATCCTTCGCTGCGGGATTCGGATTTGTGGTTGAACCCCAGATGATCGAGATGATGAGGAGCCGAACATCTTCTGGGATAGGTGGTACCAGTGTCGCGTCGAGTATGGCATCATCCAGGGACATTGTTGAAGGGCTGGTGATTGTTAGGTAGAATTTGTACTGATTGTGATTCTAACAATAAATAGAATGTTTGCTTTTCGGGGCGGACGAGCTAACCACGCCACCAGCTGAGAGCTGCAGTGAGCTACCGACCATGCGATGCCTAAAATAGCACTCATGGGAGATTGCGCTGAAGCGCACAATCTACAAAATCTACAAAATTGTGGAAGTAAACAAGAATAAAATCATGCTTGTGAAATCTTTGATCGCAAGTTTCTGACGTTAGTTGTTCTGTCATACAGTGAGGATGCGCGGGAGTTCAAGCAGGTAACGTTCTGCCGATCTCAATACCAGCATTGTCGATACCATGCATGCATGTACAGGCTGTGCACGGAACTTTATTGGTAGACTGCATAGCGCCTACGCCGCTGTCCTCAGCTCTCACCTCTCACATTGTGAACAGCATCTTTCTTTCTCAAAAGGCCTTTTTGCGGGAAACACACTCGTGACTCCTCGCCCAAGGCAAGGCTGGTTCTTGTACCGGGCTTCGTTGCACCGGGGCTCATTCTACCACTTCTATCCAGGACACAACATACACATGACGCACGTAGTCACAATGGCAACGACCGAAAGGCTCACACTGCACTCAACGAACATTCTTGGACCCCCGGGCAAGATCCCCACACTCCCTGACGCGTTACTGGAGGTGGCCCGAGGCCGTAACAACGTAATAGTTGACTGATCTTGGGGGCAAGACCCTTAGAGCTTATCTGACCTAGCAATGTAGACTCACGCACAGCCACAACACGGCTCAAGTACACCAAACACGAATAGATCGTCAAGGCCGAAGAGACCGGTCGACGAAACTACAACCGCATCAGTGCTCAGAGGCTCTACGAACAATAGAAACACTACGGCGAATCAGGCTGTATCGAGTGGCTCGCAAACAGGCGTCTCCACTATTGGAAGATCTACGCGCCCGATAGAGAGTACGCAAGAATTTGAGTATCTCAGGAAACGGGACAGATTGTTGAGCCTGAACTTTCAGGCTTCTGAAAAAATTGCCCTTAATGGGAATGCAGAGTTCCCGGAGAAGTATAAAGAGCACGTCAGAAGACTATCGAAGTACCTTGAACAGGAGCCACCCAAGTTCAGAGAAGCGGGCTATCTCACACTGGTGCAATGCATGGGTAGGCGCGTAGGATCCACAAAAGACCCAGATACTCTGGTCCCATACATTCGCATCATGGGACTCACGACTCCTGAAGCAATCAAGGCAATGCATCTCTTGCTTTCGAAGTCGAAAGTACGATCATTGTATCACCCTCATGTCCGGGTTTGCTTCGATCTCTCCAGGGTGGATCCTTCGGCGTCCGAAAATGTCAGAACCGCCTACGGAAGTCCATCAGTAACCCTATGTGGCACACCAGCTGTAATCACATCTGGAAACATCGAGCGTACCGTCACAATTGGTGGACTGATCCAAGTTTCGGATCAATTCTACGCTATTACAACAGGCCATATTGTTCCCGATGGCCCAGAAGAGCCGTCACATGCACCGGGTAGTCTTTCCGACGACGACATGACTATTGATGTGAACGACTACGACAATGATGTAGATCCAGCTTTAGTGATAGAACGTCGAGCAGAGGAGTCTATTGACTATGATGGAGAGTCTTCGCCAACATTCGCCAGGCCTGATCTTCCGGTCGGTCTTGACTATAGCATTCCCGTGGAGTTGGGTACTATCAAACATTCAGGTCCAGAATGGTCACTCATCCGCATAAAAGAGCCTCAGCTACAGCTTCCCAATCTTTTTGTCAAGGACCATCTCGAGAACGATATCAAGAGCACGGCTCATGAAGAGCGTAAATACTTCAGTAGTGTTGCTGATAAGCTAGCAGGAGCATCAGTTGTGGTGCTTTCTGGCGCAAGTGGACAAGTTGAGGCAAACTTGTCGCCGAATGAAGCGTATACCCGCCTTCCTTCTGGGAAATTCGTGGAAACATGGACTTTATCGTTCGAGACTGGCACTGGTACGTAGATTCCTAACATGTGTTTCACCCAGCTGACTAGTACCAAGGTTTAAAGAAAGGTGACTCCGGAGCCTGGGTTGTGGATCCCTCGAGTAGGGTCGTATATGGGCATGTAATCGCGATCTCAAAAAATTACGCCTTTGTACGACCCATGAAAGAAATCTTTCATGAGATCAAGATCCATCTCAAATCCTTGGTCCAGATGCCAGCACCATTCGATCTACTCGCCAACATGTCAAAACGAAACAACGAGCGACTGAGGTCAACTCATGCGTATCAGTTCGCGCTCCAATCTATTGAACACGATTCATTGCTCCACTCATATCGAAGCCCGTCCGCGACCATCATAAGATCCGTTTTGAGGAACAACCCCTCACTTGGAACAGCAGATATCCTTCGCGAGATCATACAAACTACCGGATATGATATTGTCGGTGCTTTAGGGACATCCGTGCTTTGGGACTCAGCTCGCGAAGGGAAATTTGGGGAGAGCATAGACGCGGTGCAAGTGTTGGAGAAGCTGGCTCAAAAAGCAGGTTTGCCCGACTTCGGGCCTGTCATCCTGAAGTCTAAGGTCAACAGGTCAGGTTCTCCTTCGGGCGAAAAAGGTACGGCTATCCCAGGGAGACACTATACTTTGAAAGTACTGAATCTGATGTTCAACAGATCTATCTCAAAGGAATAGGCAGCCATCTCCAACAGCTCTACTAAGGGCCGATGCTCGAACAAGGGCCGATAACCGCTCAAATGTTGCCCGAGTCACCCAACCATGGGAATCAAGCATGCAGATGGAATCAAGAACCCTACAATCTCCTACGTCACGCAAAATCTTGAGGCCACCGTTTGAACCAAGGCCCCCATTTTCACCGGATAATCCTTCCACTTCCGGAATGTCCAAATCATTGTCTGAATCGCTTCCTACAATAGCTAACCGCCGAGGTGCAGTATTTATTACACACCATGAACTGGCCGAGTTCTTGGAAGGCGACCTAGACTTGAAACGTCTGAACGCCATTCATGACCATCTCTGGCTGGCTGGTCGGCGGATGCGTGCGCGCCCTTTGCACACATACAAGATGTTCGGTCTTGACATCCTCTACACGCAGCGAATGGACTTGCATCTGCTCAAGACCAGAACTCAGTTGATGCTTAAACCACTACCTCAGTGGATCTTTGACTACAGTGTTTGGTACTTGCATATCAACCAGAAGCGAGAGTGGGCATCGGCTGCGGGCTTCCTTATGTCCTATGTATGCTTGCTGACCACACCAATCGACCTCAAGATAGCAAAGGATCTCGAATTGATACCTGAATCCATCACATGGCCTTGGTGGCGGGAGTTTGTTGAAGACTTTCTTAGCGAGGTGGATATCAACAGCTGTCATCAAGTCAACAAACGATTTCAGTTTGGCGACCTTCGACTGGATCGGATCAACATTATATATCGATGTCGCTTCGTAATAACCCATTACGTAAGCGGATATCTCAACCTGCCCAACAGGTCAACCGTATCCTTTCTCAGAGATCAGATGTGGACGGTTTTCGGATTTTTGTTCTTCATCTCAGTGCTGAGTGCGATGCAAGTTGGCTCCAGCGTATTAGGGTTAGAGGATAACCGCGCGTTTCAGCGAGCTTCGTATGGATTTGTGGTGTACAGTCTTGTTAGCTTGGCTGCACTGTTCGGCATCATACTTTGCGCACCTGTTGTTAAGTTCTTGTTCAACCTGGCGACTAGGTACCGATACCGAGTGGAATCTCGCAGACGTTCAGGGTTGCAGAGTATACCATAAACTTCGCACAAGTATAATTTACAATAGACCTGTACGAGTAGTGTGCTGATTTTAATTATGGCAAACTACTACTCTGGCGAGTCAATTTACTCACTTTGCAGGGGATTTAAAGGGTAACAAAGAATCGTCGGACTGTGAGCTGCTTGAAGCAAAGGACCTCAGTGTACATCAGGGTTTATTAACATTGCAGGCTGCGCGTAGGTGGTTCTTGGCTGGAGGTGTTTGAACCGCATGATGTCTCTCAAAGTGATTGTTTTTCACTCCGACATAGATGTAAAGACATGGCGGGACCCTGCTTGCACAATCGCACATCGCACATCGTGCCTCTTGCTTTAAGAACTCCTTCGACCTTTCTCCTCGTATGTAATAGGCAATTTTGACCTATCTGGATGCCATCAAAATTCCTTACTCGCTCAGCCCTGCAAATCGGGCAAATGGGGATGGTGCGCATTTGTTGTAGTAAGTGCGAGCTCCCTCTGGGATCATGATGCAATTATCAGCCAGCAGACTTTTTATCTTGGCTCTGACTCAAAACGCCCGCCTAGATTTTCCTTGCGAATCTAAAACAGATCGGCAATGTGTGCCGTAGGGTGTTGAGACATCGCGGGGACTAAGCTGAAGTGGATCTTCATAGGCCGGAGCTTGCGATGCATATACGCCTGGATACCACCAGAACATCCTAGCACGTATACTGCAATGTAAGACCAAGTACTTCCTGTCGATTTCTGCGTTCGTATAGAGGATGATCCGATCCGTAAATTCTTCTACTTACAATTTTCATCGGCACAATGAACCTTCGGCGAACGGTCGGCAAAGCCGTGGATACAAAGTACTTCTAACCCTTGTGCAAGTGACCGCATTGCATCGGCCAAGAGAAGTGTTGCCCGACTTCGATATTGCTGTGATGGTATGTAAGCATCGAGAAGGATATCCAAAGTTGTAGTCAGAATCTGACCAAAAAGTGACTTCCCGCCTACCGCGATCTGACAGAGCTACGCCGCCCTTCACACGCGCTCAGCACGTGTTCTAACACCTGAGCCTCTCTATCACTCGCTTCGCAGCTTAAAAAAATCCGCTTAGCTGATTGCTCATCCACTCCATCTATCATGCCAGAATTCAAGCTTTTCAGCCCGTTACGTGTGGGCACCATGAACCTTGGACACCGTATCGCAATGGCACCTCTTACTCGCGCCCGCGCAGATGATGACCATGTCCAAGTACCCCTGGCAGTGGAATATTACACACAGCGGGCTTGTATCCCCGGAACTCTCCTTATTGCGGAAGCAACACTTATTTCCCCTGCCCACGCCGGGTTCCCTCGCGCCCCTGGTCTCTGGGCGCCGGCACAAATTGCTGGCTGGAAGTCCATTACCAAGGCCGTCCATGCAAGAGGATGCAACATAATATGCCAACTCGTTGCCCCAGGCCGCGCCGCAGACGTCGGAAACCTCAAAAAGCACGGTTACAATCTGCTAAGCAGCAGCGCTGTACCCATGCCTAGTTCGGGTTTCACTGAGGAATCCGGGCCTACACCTACACCAGTACCAATGACCGAAGCTGAGATCCACCAATGCATCGCGGACTTTGCACAAGCAGCCTGTAACGCAATCACGGCAGGCTTCGATGGCATCGAGCTACATGGCGCGAACGGGTATCTTATTGACCAGTTCCTGCAAGACACATGCAATCAGCGCACCGATACCTGGGGTGGCTCCAGCAAAAACAGAGCACGCTTTGGCATTGAAGTTGCCCGGGCATGTGCGGACGCCATTGGGCCTGAAAAAGTCGGATTTCGTGTCAGCCCGTGGAGTCCATTCCAGGGCATGCGGATGATAGACCCAATCCCCACGTTCTCATATATTACGCAAGCGCTGAAGGAGCTGCAGTTGGGCTATCTGCACATCATTGAGAGCAGGGTGAATAACAATGTCGACTGTGAGTCGAGCGAGAGCATCAAATTTTTACTTGACGTCTGGGGGACGGAAAGCCCAGTTCTGCTGGCCGGTGGGTATACACCACAGAACGTTTGGGAGGCGGCGGATGACAAGTATGGGGGCTTCGATGTGGCTTTTGTGTTTGGAAGACATTTTTTGGCCAATCCGGATCTGGTCTGGAGAATCAGGCGCGGCGTGGCGTTGAACGGGTATGATAGGAGTACATTTTACGCGCAGGGGAAGGCGCCGCAGGAGGGTTATACGGACTATCCTTTTACTGATGGATTTGGAGATGCTCAAAGTAGCGAAGTTTGAGGGTTGGACACACGAAGTCTTTTCTCCACGGATCGACCGTCTGCGACGCACGATGGCTGCTCCACGCTTGTTGCATAGAACACGATCTCATATGAAAACAATCTAGCTCCGTCGCAATTAGCAAGGCGGTCATAATTGGGTGTTGACAGGTGTTCCGTGTTTGCTGCAGCTTCCGGAGCCGCACGGACGTGTGGCAGGGTCAATGCTGACGATCGCGCGCTCAGCATCCTGGCGACAATAATGACAACAACCTAGCCTCTCCACAGACAGTGCGCAACGCCCGCATATTTCCCGCGTGCACGGGCAATGACATAATTGTGTGCGCTCGTGGAGGTGCGAGCGCGGCGAGCGAGTCTTCCTTTCCACCGTCGCCGACGTTGGGCCTCAGTTGGTGTGGCTCACGCGATGCGGAACAGCACGCCGCTGATCAGCGAGGGAACTTTTAGGGTGGGTTTGTTGCCGTCACTACAATAGGAAATTCTAAAGTACTAAATGATCACACAGGGAGTTATGTGGACCGTATGCGGCCTCTCTTCTGCTTTCCTAGCCTCGCGGATGTTAATTCGCTACCTTATGAAAGAGAAGCTTAAGAGAAGCGATAGTCTCCTCTTGCTAGCCTTGCCCTCGTTATTCGCCGGATCCGCACTCCTCCATTCCATGTTGAGCACACTCTACGATCACGACAATAAGTCCGGTGCAGATCAGAACCAGTCCTGGCAGCATGCAAGTGCTGCTTCGCGCCTGACGGCTGCCATAGAGCTGTTATGGGTCACGATTTACTCGGTCAAAGCGTCTTTCCTTCTCCAATTCGAATTTCACAAACCGCCATACTCTTTGGTCTCTACAAATTTGACTCGCTACTACTGGATGACGATTGCCATCTGTATGATAGCCTTCTTATGCACACTAGCGGTTCCCCCCGTTTTGTGTTCAAGCTCTCGTATGCTAATTTTCTTTGCGGCACCATCCACTGTATCACAAGGCTGACTAGTAAAAGATTGCCGGTATCTTCAAGGGGCATCGTCCACTACACGTGCTTGGGAGATCTCCTTGGTCACTATCGATATTGTGACAGATCTAGCAGGTATGCGGCATGACCCCTAGACCCTGGTCGTATAAGTAACAAGATCTGACTGTCGTGGCGATACCGATATTGCTGATCCGCATGGCAAATTTTACACTGTCGCGCGCCGTTATCAATACAGGCTTCAAAATTCTATCTGTGTGCATCATTGCTGTAGCCACAACTCGCCTTGCCTTCCTATGCGACGTCCGGTCTCAGGAAGCCAACTACACTACAGTCATCTTTTGGCTCGTGATCGAAGCTGCTGTTGCCTTGGTTGCAGCGTCAGTATCGAGCTACCGAGTTATTGTGCTCGATTATCTGTGTGAGCGTCAGCTGAGACAGGAAAGCGCAGCTCAGAATTGCGGATGGAAATTATTGAACTGGCGGAAAAGCTAGGAGTCTCGTGCACATGGTCGACACAATACCCAGTGCGGCCAGAGCGGATTGAACGAATCGGCCCCTTCTTCAGCCCCCGGAGACAGCGGCCAATCGATCAACGTGCGGAAGAGGCTTGCCTTGCTACAAAGTACTGGCATCCTGAGGGCGAGCCAGCGTGAACACTTCCGTATAGCTCTGCCACCATGAGGTTGGCGCCTGTGACACTCAGCCTAGCAATTGATCGACGCCCACGCTTCGAAGATTGTCCAATTTTGCATAGCGGTTTAAAGATTGTGAGATTCTTGGCCCATTTTGTGCAAACTGACCAATATTTGGCTTCTGGGACTAGGAAGCACACATTCGCCCTGCCGAAGTTCGACATAGGGAACAAAGCTGCCGATTTGGGCCTACTTCATCCCGTACAGTTTCGAGCGATACCACTCTGCGCAGCAGATCTTTTGCATCGCCGAACGATGTGTGTGATGACTTTCTGGGCTACGCGGTCTCGAGCCAATGGCTAGTCTTTCTTGATGGGTTTGCGCGTTGATTACAACCTTACGGCGAATTCACGGCCGGCAGTCGCCGCTACCGACCTTGACTCGATCTATTCGGATCAGCTGCCCTACAGGATCTACACGAGCCAGAGGAATAAGGGATACAGTTTTGTCTCGTTCAGTGGAATGAACGTTCACCTGTCTGCAGGACTTCCCCTTGGTGTATGTCCGCGGCACTTGATGCATGCGGTAATCCAGACCACGATCCATTACCCATCATGGCTCGTGCGCTCAGCCGCTGTCACGAACACGAGGGAACGGGAGACTCAAGCCATAACCTCGAAAATGTCTTGTGGGGTGACAAAATTTGCATGAGCGGAACAAGTATCTCGGCTTCTTGCCCTCAATGAGCTTTCAGTGCTTGTGGCTGGAGCTGTGAGCCTCGCAGCGAACGAACCAACGTTGTCAAGCGCTATTAGCAGCCCTGTATGAATCAATGACACAAACTTTATCGTCTATCAGAACGCCACCACAACGTGGTCACCGGCGCTAAAGTTATGCACCCCAGCAAACATTACAAGAGCTCGTTTCCACAACGCATTCACGCACACGCATACAATTACAGAAATTTGTTGTGAACCACAGGATGCTGGCCGACTGGCTTTATGCAGGCAATGATTCGCCTGCAAACAACGGACTTCAACGCACCCGACTTGTGTACACCACCACCAGTCATGCAAAATAACGATCTCCTCACGCTGCGGTAGTTCGTTGTCATCTGTCCCAAGCTCCGCTAGGGCCGTCGTCCAGAACTTCATCCAGGCACTTGAGGCTATGATAGGCGGAACTTGATGGCACTAGCCGTTTTGGCTGTCGGACTACCATCTAAGCCCTGTCAAGCGTGGACATAGTGTCCAGCAACGGCAAGGAGAGATCCCGTCTTAGTTTAACCCCACGGCAAGATCGAGTAGCAGTCGGAACTAGAACTCATGACGATCCTCGCTGGCCCCGGGTCGAGTCTTGATCTGCTGCTCAACGTTTATCAGTCCATTGTTTCGATTCTCTCTTCGCCGAGAGCATGCTCCTTTCTTTTTCATTACCCCAGCACGACCCGGTATAAGGGTTTCCGGGAGCCCAGGCGTTAAGATCTCCAGCCTTGCAGTCACTACCCCATATTTTTGTTGCGGCTTGTCGCTCTTTATCATGGCTCTCGAGAAAGCGCAGCTCGGGCCCCTTGGGTGGTTCTACATTGCTTTTGAGATCTGTTGGAATGTGTCGCTCATTGCCGCGATGGCCTTTCTGTGGAGGTAAGTCTGATGCCCCGAGAAAACATCTTCCTCAACCACTGACTGTGAGATGAACGCAGGCATCGCGAGCTTCCGTCCATCCGTATGAGAAAGCTGCCGCTTCTATTTACTGGAGTCGGCGCCCTTCACATCTATGGAGCCATCAGTATCTGGGCGTACCCCTTTGGTGCATACTTTCCTTGCTCTGTAATTTTCTGGATGATGAACATTCTTGTCCCGTTAGGCATGGCCATGTTCCAGGCTGCTAATACCCAATTTCTGCACGTCGCAAGCCGCCAGAAGCAACTCGCTCATATGAGTACACTGAAAGACCAGAAGCCAATCAGTGAAAAGAAGGCTGCCTCAATGGGCAATAATCGCTTCAAGAGAATCGTTTCTGGAGTCGAGAGGGCTGACAAGGTCAATCGCTCGCTGTTTTTTATCGGTATTGGCATGATCATTCAGGTAAAGCCATGTCCTCAAGTTTTTAACACAACAGTGCTAATCGTCCACCAGATCGCAGTCTCGCTACTTGTCTTTCTTGGCTCCGAGAAATTCCACCCTGGATGGGGTCTATGGAACTACAATGTGAAGGGGACTGAGGCAGAGCTTTACCTCAAGTGCAACCAAGGTTGGGAGTGGTGGGCCTCAATCGTCTGGCAGTTCGTCTGGGCCTGGATCTATGCACCCTACATGATCTGGAAGAGCAGGGGGGTCCGCGATGTCCATGGTTGGCGACTACAGACTATTTGCTGCTGTATTGCCGGGTAAGTCCGAAACTACCTCTGCTGACCACAACTGATCTTCAAAGACTCCCAGCGTCCCCTCTCTGGCTTGCAGGTCTTTACTCTCCTTCGATGGCGGCAGTTGCCGCCTACGTTCCTCCACCGATCTGGTTCGGTATTTTCATCTTCCTTATGGAAATCATCACACTTGGCTTTCCTATCGTGGGTGTCTTCAAGACCCAAAGCCTCCGTCAAGAAACCTTGGAAGCGATTGCCGAATGGGAAAAGCGCCAGGCCTTGAGCAACTCTGACGGCACCATTGCTGCTGATGGTTCGGTTAAAGATGGTAGTTTATACTCTGACACTTACTCCAAGACAACCACCCTTAAGTCTGGTGGTGATTTTACAATCAATAGCACGGAATCGACCAAGTCCGGCATGCTCACCATGACGGCGCTTGAGAATGCGCTCAGGACCAATGCAGCTCCTCTTCTGGAGTTTGCAGCTTTGAAGGATTTTTCAGGTGAGAACGTCAGCTTTCTCACTCACGTTGCCGACTGGCGAAGATACTGGTTCACCCCCAAGGCTTCTACAGCCGAACACCGGCGCCAACAGTTCATTGCTGCGACCCACATCTACGCTCGCTTCATCTCCCTTGAATTTTCCGAGTTTCCCATTAATATCTCCTCAAGAGAGATGAAACGCCTTTACCAGATCTTCGACAGCACAGCCGTTATTCTCTACCGCAACAAGCGCGGGTCACTCTCTTCCGAAGTTTCTGATTCTGTCACGCCTTTTGACAATGTTCAGCCAGATGATGCTTCTACAACTCATTCGCACGCACCACCCAGTCCTACCGGTTCCACCTTTGGCTTGAAGGATCTGGATGCACTCGGCCGTGCAAACCTCAGGGCCGTATCACGTTTGGATGGACTCTACTCAGACGAGAAATCCACAGATATTGAGATCCCGGAAGCTTTCGCGGAGGTGATCTTCGATTTGGCCGAGAGCGAGATCAAATACCTAGTTCTCACCAATACCTGGCCGAAATTTGTCAATGCTAGGCGCGCCGCGAGCCAGACCAGCAATGACGAGGAGACAGGCAACGGATGGAAGCACAAGATGCTCTGTAATCGCATCTAGTTTGCAGACGCAGTTTCGGTATGCTGCGCGATGCTTGTGCCTCGCCTGTCATGGGTCGTGCTGAAGAGGGTTTTTCGGGATTAAGGTCAATTGCGTCGTATTCTGTGGGGTTGTGCTGGCGAGATGATGTAATTAACATGATACCAATTCTTTTTTCTGTTTTCATCTCAACATCTATATCTGCTGATAAGATGTTCCGCTGATGACGAGTTTTTGATGGGGGAGCACGAATGGACCTTCCGGTTTAGGACTAGCTGCTATTTCTATCTTATACCCACTGTACGTCCGCTCTCGCACTTTCAGTCACCACACTATCGACATGGCTAAGACTTGGGGAGACGCGCTCACAGAGCCCGAGAGGCCAAGCAAGAGCTGGAAGTCCTTGAAGGCCCTTCGATGCATGCTACCTTTATTCGGCCTATGGGTGTTGCTTCGCGGTTACATCATCGTCGCTGGCGACGCACCGCAATGGCACCCCAACACAGGCACAGAATCAAAAGCCAGATGTCACCAGGTTGATCCACTCATCCCATCAAAAAGCTCAAAAGCATTGAACGACACTGAAAGCTATTTGCAGTCCGATGACTTCCGCGAGCTTGCAATTGAGCGCCTTTCTGGAGCTGTTAAGATCGAAACACAATCCTACGACGACATGGGCGTTATCGGTTCGGACCCGCGTTGGGACATCTTCTACTCGTTTGCGGATTATCTGGCAAAGACTTTCCCTCTTACCCATGCCACTCTACAGCTGGAGAAGGTCAACACACATGGCTTATTGTATGTATGCCTTCCGCATTGTGTCACCTGCGCTGACCCTGAACTTTAGGTACACCTGGCCCGGAACGGATGCCTCACTGAAAGCCACTCTGCTGATGGCTCATCAGGACGTGGTGCCAGTCCCAGAAAGCACAGTCAAGCAATGGACGCATCCACCCTTCTCTGGGCATTATGACGGAAAATTTGTTTGGGGCCGTGGTGCAAGCGACTGCAAGAACCAGCTTCTGGCGATCCTGAACTCTGTGGAAGCGCTTTTATCGACCGATTTCACACCGCGTCGCACACTCATCCTTTCATTTGGATTCGATGAGGAAATCTCGGGTCGCGAGGGTGCGCAACATCTTGCAAAGCACCTAACCGAGAAGTATGGTCACAATTCCATTGCGGCCATCGTAGATGAGGGTGCTGTCAATGTCGAGAATTGGGGCGCAGACTTTGCAATTCCTGGCGTTGCGGAGAAAGGCTACATCGACGTTGACATTGTTGTGCGCATGCCAGGCGGTCACTCCTCAGTTCCGCCTGCGCACAATGGTATCGGCGTTGCTGCCGAGCTCATCACCCTGATCGAGCAAAACCTATACGAGCCACGCCTTGCTGATGAGAATCCATATCTTGGTCTCTTGACCTGCGGTGCAGACCACGCGCCCGACTTTCCTAAGAAGCTGCACCACTTGCTCGAGAAGCGCTCCACCAAAGGTCAGACTTGTAAGAAGAGGGAAGACAGACTCGCTGTGGAAGCAGCTAAGGCTGGACTGGGTGTGAAGTACCTCTTCACGACTTCCGTAGCCGTTGACATCATCCACGGCGGCGTCAAGAACAATGCTCTGCCTGAGCGCACGCAGATAACTGTCAATCACCGTATTAACGTTGGTTCAAGTTCGAAAGAGATCAAAGACCACATCTCCAAGCTCACCGGTATCGTTGCAAATAAGTACAGCCTAAAGCTGAATGCGTTCGACGGCGCTGAGGAGCCCTCCAGTATTACGCTGTCTCACCGCGCCACTGTACTTGAGCCTGCACCTGTCACGCCAACGACTTTGCAGTCGAGCTCATCAAATGGCACCCATGTGACACCCTTCTCCATCCTTTCCGGCACGACACGTGCGCTCTACGGCAAAGACCTTGTAGTCGCGCCTGGCATCATGACCGGCAACACTGACACACGATACTACTGGGACCTGAGTGAGCACATCTTCAGGTACGGCCCTGGTTGGGACAAGGAGCAAGCTGGCATGGGCAATATCCACACTGTCGACGAGAAGGTCGGTGTGCAGGCCCACCTCGACACAATCAAATGGATGTGGGGTTGGATCAGGAACATGGATGAAGCGGATTTGTAGATTGAGTACTATCGTTTTGATTGATGAACGTCATGGAGATGACCAATGAAATTTCAAAAATGCAAGGCGAGGTATAACCTTGAGCTGAGCATATCACACGCAACAACAGTTAATACATTAAGCGATGGTAGAAAGAGCGAATACGCCTCGCAACGGATTACTCTCGTGAAGATTTGTATCCAACGCATCTTATATGATGGCCTTGGCTCAATATTCGCTGCGGGGCTGGCAGTACTCAGGCGTTAATACATCGGGAGCCCTGATAGGGAGATCACACTCGTTGTCGAAGATGTAGTTTTTGCCTTTAGATTCGTCAAAGATGTCGACCGGGTTCTCCCCAAACTTGTTTTTCGTGATCGTATTGCCCTCGTTGACAGCCTGGAATAAGTCTTCGAGTCCCAAGAAGAGGCCGGCGCCGAGCGTAGGTGGGTCGATGCCAATACTGATCTTGTTGCCTTTGACCAGAGCATTTTTGGCTCCAAGAAGAGATATACCAGCGGACGAGTTGACATTGCAGCCGGTGTTCCACTTGTAAATCTCGTTGTCAAGACTCTTCGCGTTGGCAACGTTGGGGTCGATGATGTTGCCAATACAGCAGTCATGAATTTTGTTCTTCCTGTTGATGCCTTCGCTGGTCTCAGTGCACAGACCGATGAAGTAGTCCGAGAGTGTATTGGATGAGAAAATGGCCGAGGAAAGGTCATCCATACACATAGCGATAGGTCCATTCAGCAAAGTCGCAGGTGCAGCGCCGCTAACAACATTGTTCGACGCCTCGGTGCCCCTTGAACCAACAGTCAGGAAGCCGTATCTCTTGCCACGCTTCAGTTCGTTGTGGTGAATCTTAATGTTTTTGCCGCCATAGACGGCAATGTTCTCGCCGTCGAAGTCAGAGATCTCAAAGCCAGATACTGTGACGTCTTTGACCGGATACCCAACGCTCTTTACTTTCCAATGAAGCGCGAATGGATCGTAGGCATCGGCGAGCTGGATCCTGCGGCCGTTGATGCAGATGCCAGCGCTCACGTTCGTCAGAGTGTCGTCTTTGACGAGGCCATAACAGTAGTTGGTTTTGTCGATGTTATGTGGAGGAGACAACTTTGCGCCTTTCCCGATGAGCGATATGCCATCCTTTGTGATGACCACTTGCTCCTGATGGCTACCTTCGACCTCGATGCGAGCGTATGGCTTTGCGCGGTCGATCGCAGCCTGGATGGACTCTTTGTGCTTGACGCGTATGACGTCTTTGTTATTCTTTCTGTTCTTGATGTCTTTGTCGTCTTTGTTGGAAGGCACTGAGGTGGCAGGACTGACGCACAGAGACAGTACTGCGAGCAGGGCGAATACTCGAAGGTACGTGAGTGTTAGAAAAGGCATTGCAAAAGCAACGTGTTCGCGATGCAGGTCTTAAACGGTAGGTTCAAACCAGACTGAGCAGCAGATACCACGAGGCACAGAATCAAGCTTTTATACCCATCAGTAGACCTTTACCTGTCCCCAGTGACTGCCTCCTGATCGCTCAGCTCCCAGCCACAAAATCATATTAAGTTTTGCCACCACCCAACATACTCGCTTGACACACACGAGGTGAAGTACCTGGCGGCTGGAGAGACATTCCGCTCTTGGTACGCTCTTGGCAAAGCTGCCATGGTCTAGGAGAATACGAATCTTGAAAGAAAGTCGTGTTGCTTGTTTGTCCTACGACATGTATTAGACTCAAAGTAGAAATATTTGACGTACAGTGCTCGTCTGGCGCACTGTAAGCGAATGGTTATGCATGAGTAAGCGGATTGCAATGACCTCCCATCCCGTTCAGAAATCCTCTTTGCGTCTTTGACAGGCTCTCATCCCGGCCCAACAGCGCATCTGATCGAGTTTTCTTCCGCTTCGGAGATGAATTGAGCATCTCAGTTGGATATCGTAATCCGATTATACATATTGTAGGCCTGCTTCAACCCACCAAAGTGGGCTTATTCCAGACCACAGGTAGCACGACGATCGATAAACCCTTGCAAAAAGAAGCGAGAATCACATCCCTCACAGAACGATGCGGTATGAAGCTTTAAAAGCGTGCTGGGCACATCGGCGTCGGACTAACCTATAGATTTACGCAATACTCGCTTGATGCACACTCGTTGTCCAATGTAGGTTGAGAGATGTTCACAGCCTCGTCTTGGAAGAAGCCGAGCTGAAAGAAGCCCCGCTTTCAACACAATCTTGCCTCATGCAATTAGCTCAGGTACGCACATTAGCGAGAAGATATTGTTGACGTACAAGGAAACCCTGGAATCGATAGCATTTGCTTCTCATGGTCGCTCGCATGACTGTCCACGGTGGACTGCATTAAGCTCCTGTTCACGGGATCAATCCAGAATTTGAAGGCAACTAATATCTTCGGCTTTATCTCGGCTGTGATTTCATGTTGTAGTATGGGAGCATTAGACCTGCAGACGGGCTGGAAGAGACGCAGCCCGAAGATGAGTGAACAGGCGCCGATGGTGCCAGGGCGGAACTTTGCTGCCACATGGATAATAAATACATCGACCTTTCAATTAATCGTATTCAGCATGTCAGGTTTGAGCATAGAATAATCGCAATAATGGCGTTGATGACGAGGAGTGTAGTCGCTGGAGAAAGCACAGGAAATCTGACCTTCGGATAACGTCACTGCTTCTCATAACAAGAGCTGCGCAAACTTTGGCTCGCAACTGACATTAAAATTATTCACATGTGAGGGACACAGAGACAGTATCGATGCACCTCACAACAGCGATGGCTGATACCACGAATAGCATCTTACTTCTAACTAGCCCGTTTCAATTCTACAGGACTTGGACAAAGACTTCTTTTCTGGATGCACAATGTTCGATGACTTTAGACAAAGTTGTTTTGCCTTGGTCTTGAATCTATCGCGCATGGTTGATCTATCTAGTTCTCAAGGCTCTCGACTCACGAAGCACACCATTAGGCATTTCCAGATAAGCATGGCATCGCAGGTATCCTTGCTCGATACACCTTCAAGTGTAAATGTTAAACCAGGCCGCTATCTGTTGCCGGACATTTCGGCAAATCGAACTGGCAATATATCCATTGTTCGAAGCTTCCTGCTGATCGGAAGAATAGGCTTTGTCACAATAAACACTTATTCTCTACAAGGACCGCGGGCGTTTAACTCGGATCTAAATTCCAAGACATGACGTTCTTTGTAAGTAAAGCTGAAGGCACATTGAGAGCTCTTTGTGCTTGTTGCAGACCAATACGAAATTCTTTGATGCTTTGGTGTGAAAGTTCCCTTTCACAGAGCACTCAAGTGTACCGCAAAAGCTGGTCTCTGAGTTTATATGCTCCGTGAATTAATGTATTGATGCATCTGCCTACAGTCCGTAAGATCAAAAAAAAACAGAAACTTCGCAAATTCCTTTTCTCCATCCAGCTTCTCAAAAACTCCCCAAATCTTTGATTATGGACAGCAGCTCGGATTCAAGCTCTTCAGGTACCCCCCCTCCTCCACCCCTTCCGCTACCATCTTCTTCTCCTGAAGTAGCTCCACCTTCACTGTGCGAGGATGCTGTTCATTGCAGCAATAGTATGCGTTGTAGCGGAACAAAGTATTCTTGCCCCGGAATTGAGCCGAATGGGTTGAATAACACGTACAGCGGGATCGTGCACCCAGCTGGCCTCGGTTTCAATGCTCAAGTGTGCAGTAATTGCATTCAGCATGACCATGCACAGCTCCAATTTCAGAAGATGAATCACGTGAGATCATGGGCTGATTCCGAGCACGCGTCGGGGAATCTCATCCAGTTGTGTCACAAGTGCATCAGAGATGAGATGAGATTATACTGGCAACGTGTCAGTCTCAACGTTCCCCTGGCAGCGTTGCCAGCCACTGCAGGGCCATCACTTCAAAGGGTCACACAGTGGCCTACTTTGGCTGCGCCGGACCAAAATTTGTGTGTCTGTATTACAGACGCCATAGCTCCTTTCATCCATTACTGTCACCGGTGCCGAGATGGAGCTTTCGCTTACCGCTTCATTTTCCCTTGGTTAAGAAGCGAGGATGTGCTGCGCACTAAGACAAAAGCAGTTATTACAGGTAGGACTCAAGTAGTCCCTGGCGGCCCACAGCACAACGTATCGAATCAAACCATTCAGAACAGGATGGATAGTGATTCTCATATCGGACGTATGTGTCCATGTGGTGAGCGACCCAAGGGATCCGAATTCCCACACGGCGAGTACATCGCCTTCTGCCTGGCTTGCTCTGGCGTTAGGGTCCTTGCACAATTTATACCTGACCAGTATCAGCAAGACAAAATGGTGGTGCCGGGTCCTAGGCGAAGCCCGAGAAATCATGCTGCATCTCAAGACCGGACTAAAGGACCGACTAGAGCTCTAAGGTCGCATCTTCACAGAGTGAACATCGAGCGAGGATGGGTCCAGCCGGATCCTTTGATAGGTAACGTTTAGTGCTTTGCGTATCGCGAAAGAGAAGGCGGACGAACATACGGAACGAGCAAGAGCTGTCAACAGACGGGCGTGGCCACGCGCGCAAGATTGGTAATACAGCCTCCCCTTTTTGGATTTGCCATGTTGGAGTCAAATGATAGTCTAGTTCGCTGTTTTTGGCATCATTGTAATTAGCTAGTTCAAACAACCATTTCCATTACCCAGAAGGCTGGTGACGCAGAGATGCAGCAAAAGCGAGCGACAAGTAGTACAGGTTATCAAGAAAAGTGTTGTGCTAGAAGTTACGTCGTGGCATTGCCAACGATATTGCTAGCTAAATGTTATAGCTTGATAGTACATCAAAGAGTACAGGCCACCCTACGGAGTAAGTCTCTCGCAATGCTCATCTCAATGGCGATCATGCAACATATCCCAATACTGATCTTGGCCAAGCCAAAAAGGAATATCGAATGCAATATACGGATCCATGCCATCTGCTTGTGGGAGTGGTGCGCTTGCATCTAAAGTATTGTTCGCCTGGAGGAACTCGCTCCATTCCGAATTGCCAAAGTCAAACAGTGGAACATTTGGTGTACTATTTGTGGGAAGTGAGACGTTGTCATATGGCTGAAGACTTCCAACTGTTTGAGGCGCGCCTGAAGCCTGCATGGAGATATTATTGAACGATGGCAATCCTCGTACGGCTGTTTGTGTGACGTGGGAGTCAGTGTGCTCTTGTGACAGGCCCATGCTTGAGGTGGATCGATTCAGCTCATCACCGGGCTCTGTTTGGGGCGGTTTAAGTCCACTAGAGCTGGTATACTGCGGTTGCGAAGATGCACCAGCATTCACGACATGGTCGGTTCGCGCACTTGACTCAGTGGGCATCACCGACGAATGATCAGGACCCGGGTAATGTCGAGAAGCTCGTTGAGTTATACGATCACGCAATTCTCGTACAGCAGTAGCGCTGGCTTCAGGCCAGACACTACCCCTCCGGGCAAGATGGTGGAGTACGTCAAGAGCTTTGTCTGCAAGCCTACGTAAATCATTAACGCTGATCAAGGAAGTATGGAGACCCTACTTACCTGGACACGATTCCACCGGATACATGTTGGCTGCTGGCAGCATGGAACAGAATAAATGTGCTGATCCAGACAGCCCACGTACAGGATGGCCATAGCAGTGCCAGAGCGTCCGAACTTGATTCCCGCCCGTGTTTCGGTGTAATGGCTTTGTGAAGTGTTGTAATGATTGCTCTCGCAGAGCCTATACATTGCTGGAGGGCGGCATCATATGCATGTCCTTGACGCGAAGCTGCAAGAGTCGGTCGGTTCAAGGAGATAACTGATTCGTGCTTCAATATGGTCAAGACGGTACGATGGTATGCAGAGGCGTGCTGATCATCTTCTGTGTCATGGAAGTCTTCCACGTCGTTCCACCACTGTGCAAGCCTAGCTGTCAAAGCAGTAGCCTTATCAGGATCCTTGTGAACGTAGTGGAGCGACTTGTTTCGTAATTCTATGATCTGACCTCGTATGGTATACTGTCGCGCCACGAGACTGATGAGCCGCAGTCTATTGTCTGTCGGGATGAGTGCTTGTCAGCTACGAACGACACATGACTCACCTGTGGGATACTGGTTGCCTGGATGCCGCTCGGCAATCGGGTAGCAAACATCAACGTCGTCATCGTGAAGGCTCAGAGGAAGACCCATTGACTGACAGATGAAGCGATCGATGGTGTAAAGTGACCAGAAGATTCTCTGACGATGCTCTTTCTCGCCGACCGAGAACGAGGAAAACCGAGCTGGGCAGCGGTGAAGACCAAGTTGGAGTGCCATTCGGATTACAAGGCCGCCCAGGCGGCTCGCAGCGTTAAGTCGGAGCATAGAAACGAGAAAGAGCTGTACGCTGATTGCGGCTTGCAGTGACTGAAGAGTTGTTGGGCGCGTCAGAACATGCTGGAGGCAGTCTACTGCGTCATCGTAAGATTTAAAGACAAGTTCCGCAGGATACTGTGCAGTGTCAAGTGCCAGGGTTTGCCGGCGGTCTGCAAGGGATATGGACATTATGGATCGCACAATTGTCATGCTGAAGTCTGGCGCGCCATCGTTGGCTTGCTCGTGTACTTGTGGCAGTTTTTCAAAGTACTCCAATATACTTGGAGCATGCAAATACGGGTAAAAAGGGTGCCAATTGGCAAAGTAGCTTCCACTCCAATCGACAAGCTCCTGGAACGAGACACTAGACATATGCCTAGATGAAGTCTCATTTTCTCTCCATATCTGGCCAGGAGCGTTTGACGTCGAAGAAGGGAGGTAGTCATCTTCTCCTGGAACGTGGTCGCTTTCGGGTGTCTCTATCTGAGCTGATGCCGTCGGGTGGGCGCCGCGTATCGTGCCGTACACCGAGCGAATGAAGTAGATGCCACTGGCGCTCCCAACAAAGCTTGACAGTTTGTCTCCAGGTACGCTACGCATCAAACCCACCTCACGAGGTGGATGCATTGAAGTCCGCCGCTTTTTAGAGGGCCTTTCCTCGTCCATGGAAGGGATAGGGCTCGGTTGTGCATCTCTCTGCTCCATAATGGTGGGCGTAGAAAGTATGTTGTTGCGGATATGAAGAACCGGGGTTTGCGTGTCCAGTTCAGCCCTACGGAGAATTAAACCCCGCACCTGCGCTTTGCCCTTAGAATAGTTTATTGCAAAGCCAAACCATCCAGTCACGAGGCAATCTGCGGCTGGATCCTTAGGCTATGCGCATGTGAATCCTATTGTACTGGGACATGAGCTCGTATGCATCGCTTAGAAGTAGTTGTGCCAGCCAGTCGTCTTGGAAGGCAGAGTTGATGTATTGGGTGCCTGAGGTGGATCGATGCCCCTCAGCTGTTCAGTAACGCTCTTTGACAGGTTTGACGAAGCAGATTCAGGGTACGAAGGTGAGTGCAGAGCATCAGAACCGGGAGTGTGCGGCAATGGCAGAGCCATTCTAGGATCTTCTCCCACTTTCGCTTCGACTGATTGAAGCGATGACACACCTGGGAAAGGAATGTGTGGTAATTCCGGCTCGGGGAGCACTGCTTGCTGTTGTTTCTCCTGGAACCATGTGGCAAGCTGCTCAGGTGTCTGTAGCGGAAGCCGTTTCCAGTCGTCTTGTCTCTCGATCTTTGACAGCTCGCGTGGTGCTTTCAAGATCCCAATATTGCTGGCTTTGATGCTGTCGCGATGGTCAAGAGCAAGCATAGTTGCGTAGAGGGCAGACTCTGTATCGCGCAACCGCTTCTCAAGATTGTTGATGTATGCTATTGGGAGCCCTCGCTTCCCGCCTTCCTGATATCGGCAGATCAATGAGGCTGCGCGACATTGTGTGCACGAAGGGCTGTAAGAGATCAACCAACTGGGAGACGAAAAGAGCTTGGAGACCTACACACGTCTGTCACACCTGCACTTTTTTGAGCGACAGTTGTCGCATGCAATTGGGTTCAGAGCCTTTGATCGTCAGCGGGCATCAACTCTCTCCAGCATCGGACTTACCATTCAAAGATGTGACACGAGTGTTGTGGACAAATTGAACCTCAAATGCATCAGGCGTTCGGACATCCACTCGCACGTGATGAGCCGCCGTGCTCATCTTCGAGTCTACTCTTGAGCGTTCTTTGCTTCGCCGTCTCCGATAATTTCTATCGGCTCGATGCTGTTCTCCACAGATCCACGATTCGGGGAAAACTGTGGAGGCTGTGTCGGCACGATCTTGAGCGACGCGACCGGACTAAGAATGTGCGGCAGGCTTCGCGCGTCTGCGTCGGCCTTTCTTTCTCCGCTGTCCCCGCAACGAACAGTAGCCGACCAACGTTGAAGGCAAACTACGAAAACGCATAACATTAATACATAAGCTTGAAATAGTCGCTGAATTAGATCATCATTCGCACGCAGCACCTTCTCTTACTACCGCATCGCCAACCGAGAATACAACTGCACAATGTCACCAATCGCCATTCAACGCAAGCATTCCATTGCGACTATGGGCGCCGATGGCATCGGCCCTGAAGTCGTCAATGCCGCAGTCCAGGTCTTGAATAAGCTCACTGCGCTCGACGGCTCATTTGAACTAGAGTTCAAGGACTATGACTGGAGCTCTGAGACCTACAAGAAGACTGGCAAGTACATCCCAGATGGCGGTCTGGAGGAGTTGAAAAAGCATGACGCTATCCTCTTTGGCGCCGTCGGCGCTCCCGATGTCCCAGATCATATCTCTCTCTGGGGTCTCCGATTAGCGATTTGCCAACCTTTCCAGCAATACGCGAATGTTCGCCCGACCAGGATATTCCGTGGCACACAATCGCCCCTCAGGAACGCCTCGCATGGCGACTTGGACTGGGTCATCGTACGTGAGAACTCAGAGGGCGAGTATGCGGGCCAGGGAGGTCGCTCTCACAGGGGCCAGCCATGGGAGACAGCCACAGAAGTATCCATCTTTACAAGACACGCTGTCGAGCGCTTGATCCGATTCGCCTTCGAGCTGGCACAGAAGAGGGAGAGAAAGTTCTTGACCGTCGTCACCAAGTCGAATGCGCAGAGAAACGGCATGGTTATGTGGGATGAGATTGCACTCGAGGTGTCCAAAGACTTCCCAGACGTTAAGTGGGACAAGATGTTGGTCGATGCTATGACTTGCCGAATGGTTTTGGATCCTAAGTCTCTCGATACCATTGTCGCAACCAACCTTGTAGGTCCAAAGAATAAGCATGTGATCGAAGCAAATCACTGACAAGATCAGCACGCCGACATCCTTTCCGATCTTGCCGCTGCTCTGGCTGGTTCCATCGGCATTGCACCCACCAGTAACCTGGATCCCACCCGCAAGAACCCTTCCATGTTCGAGCCCATCCACGGCTCGGCATTTGACATCACTGGAAAGGGCGTTGCTAACCCAGTTGCTACTTTCTGGACCGCAGCAGAGATGCTCACATGGCTGGGCGAGGAAGAGGCTGCCAACAAGATGATGAAAGCAGTTGAGAACGTCACAGAGCGAGGTGTCGTCACAAAAGATTTAGGTGGGAGTTCCAGCACTAAGGAGGTCACAGATGCCGTGTGCTCAGAACTTGAACAGTTGTTCGGCAAGGGGAAGGCGTGAAAGGGTGTTCTCAGTTGCTTTAATAATGAACAATTCCGGCACATAGATTTCCAATCTGAACAATTCAGTCGACATAATGGCAACGTAACCATCATCATAAACCAATTTCTCACATGCACTCTAAGTTCCATGGCTTCGATAATGCGGCATAGCTCATATACAGGTGGTAGGCTTCCGCGTCCAGCGGCTCAGGCTTGACCTGTCGCTTCATCTTCTTGTCCAGGCGTTGGTCGATGTCGACGTGCTTTACTTGCCATGTTATACACCGAGAAAGGAGTCGGGAAAACGGGTGGCATGCTGCAACATTCGGGCATGAGGTATGAGCTGAGCTAGCATAAGCTATATCGGCACCAGTACCGTGATCGATGTGGCTATAATTTTAGTGTTGCCCTGGCTGTTCATGCTCAAAACTGACGATCGTATTATTTACGTCTTCATCAATCCCGTTAGTGGTTTGCAGTAGTTGCGTATCGCACTAGGCATAGAAATCTCGCATTATCGATCCAGGAATACTTGATCACTTGCGGAAATTGGTTCTGGAGTGACGGTTAGCGTGTTTTGGAAGCGTACACTGCCCTCTTCGTCCTCGTCTGAACGGGGGTAACATGGTGTGAAGCTCTGTGCACTGAATACACTGCGATGGCTATATAGGTTTTGCAAGAATTCGTGCGCCTGAAATGGTATGGGGGTTGAGTTCCCAAAGGCACTTGGACCTCTCTCTTGTTAAGATGTAATCTTGGCACCTGGAATGGTGTGGAGCTTGTTGTTGGGAAGGCGAGAAGCTGGGCGTTTGAAGAGAAAGTCCGAACGCTTTCGCAACCTCAATTCCTCGTTTACCTTGTCATTCTCGTTGTATGAGCTTGTGTGGGCTGGAGAGACAACGCAATTTCTTGTTCCATAACTCGCTGCTCGCCGGTGATAGTCCTCTCGTTTAGCTTCTGTTGCTTTCGATCTCATCTGGTCAATTGGGAAGAGTGGGTCTTCACGTGCCTTGGAAGGCGATGCTGAGGAAAGCTGGAGTGGCTGTCGTTGCGAGGTGGAAAATCGCCTAGTAAGCTGACTAGAATGCGCTTGCCGCAGTGAGAGCAAAGCGTTGCGAAATCGGATGTTGTGATTTGTATAATCATGTCGTGATATAAGGATATGCGTTAGGATATATGAGTGCGCTCAACTATGTACAAATTACGAGAACTCGCCGTTGGCCTCGTCCGCGTCTAGCCAACCCTTGCACATTTGTACGGCACGATTCCTGAGATTTTGTTAGCTTTTGTCCTGTCATACGGAACAGGTTGTACTCACCATTTCCTGAACATCTTCGCGCCATCCTCCTGGCTGACGTTGGGCTCGAAGACCATGCGATCCTTCTGGTTGATCTCCTTCAGCTCGTCAAATTCTTTCCACACGTCAACGGCAAAACCGGCGGCGATAGCGGCACCAAGCGCTGTGGTTTCGCGCATAGCGGGGCGGTCGACTGGGATGCCAATGATGTTCGCTTGTGTCTGTGGACGAGATTAGCGGCCCACTCAGGCCTCGGTGTGATGTCATAGTGCACTGACCTGCATGCAGAGGTTGCTGTTGCTCATGCCACCGTCTACGGCCAGCATGTTAAGTTTGTGCCCGGAGTCCAGCTCCATGGCATCGAGAATGGCCTTGGTCTGGAAGCAGGTCGCCTCGAGCGTTGCTCGTGCGATGTGACCCTGTTCTGTGAATTGTGTGATGCCAAAGATTGTGCCCTTCGCGTCGTCGATCCAGTAGGGCGCGAAGAGGCCCGAGAAGGCTGTGACAAAGACACACCCTCCATTGTCCTCAACGCTCGCTGCCAGGTCACTAATCTTATGCGAGTGTGTAATGAAACCCATGTTGTTCATCAGGAACTTGACACCAGATCCAGCGACAGCTATACTTCCCTCGAGAGCGTACACGGGCTTGCGCTTACCACCAAAGTCGTATGCAATTGTTGCGAGCAAACCGTGACTCGAGATGACGGGCTTCTCGCCAACGTTGTATAGCAAGAAACAACCGGTTCCGTATGTGTTCTTTGCAGATCCAGGGGTGAATCCTTGCTGACCGACCAACGCGGATGACTGGTCACCAAGACAGCCTGCGATCGGTACGCCTTGGAGGATACCTCTTGCGAGCGAGCCAAAGGCATCGGGAGACGACGATGGGACAATCTTGGGCAAGTTCAACTTCTTGCGGTCGAGACCAAAGAAGTTCAGAAGCTTGTCGTCGTATTGTACGGTGTGCAGGTTCATGAACATGGTTCGCGAGGCGTTCGTGCAGTCGGTGACGTGAATGTCGCGTTCCTTTCCGCCGTTCAAGTTGTAAAGGATCCAGGTGTCGACGGTACCGAACGATAACCGACCTTCGTCATAAGCTTTGCGGACCTCATCGACGTGTTCGATGAGCCAGACAAGCTTCACCGAGGAAGGATACGTAGACAGTGGCAGTCCGGTCAACTGGAGCAACTCGTCTGCCCCTTCCTTATTCTTGAGCTCTCGCACTAACCCCTTGGTTCTTGTGTCGGGCCATGCGATCGCGTTGTAAAGCGGTTCACCAGTGTTGGTGTCCCATACTACAGTGGTTTCACGCTGGTTGGTGATTCCTACAGCCTTGATGTCTTCAATGTTGTAGTGCATGTCTTCGAAGACTGCGGTAGCCTTTTCTATACATATCTCAACAGTGCTGACCAGCTCGTACGGGTCATGCTCGTGCCAGCCAGACTGTGGGTAATGTTGAGTGAACTCAATCTGGTGTTGCGCAACCGGCTACCCGGAAGTCAGTCCCAGCAATCCTGCGCGCATGAAGCTGGAAACTCACCTCGCCCATGCCATCAAAAATGATAAATCGAGTACTTGTGGTACCTTGATCGATTGAACCGATGAACACCTTTTCGAGCTTTTCCTCATCGAGGATCTGATCTTGTGAATCATCTGTTACTGACTCCTTAGGCTTCGGCTGCGGCTCAGCGCTCTTTGCAGAGATCTCTTGGATCGCCATGGTTGATATGTGTTGTGGGTGTTTGTGGATAGCTGCTTTGTATCACAGAGGAAGATACCTAATTTCTCCGTGTGCACTGGAGATTTTCCGGCATGCGCGTCGCGTGCAATTGGTTGTTTAATTCCGAGGTGGTTGTGCCGTAAATGCGCGATGAGGGACGCCGTTCGCGCGAAAGAACACCGAACTATGGTGGAGGATTGTTCAAGGGCTGGACGAGGAAGAATACAAGGCTATGAAAGAGGGAGGCAAAGGGATCATCGTACGGCGCGCAAAGTATTCGGAGACAAATCGGCACGCGACAACGATAATGCGCGTGGGCTTATGACGATGAGGGGTTGGTGAAGGGGAAAGCGGGGGGACTCGAGCTATGAGGGGAAACAATTCGTGGGAGCGGAACGTCAGGTGGGTGCTCGAAATCTCAGCCTCAAAGCAAACTAAACAGGGTAAGCCGTCCTTCGTGACTTCTCGTCTCTTCCAAGCATTCATCGTCGATTATTTCGCCTGTAAAACGGGGCCTAAACGCGCAGCTAGGTAGCCCATCCGCGCGTTCCAGTCATTGTGATATCAATACAGTGGGTCGATCAACATCCGCGCTCCACAACCAAAGTTAATGGCATTAGCAGTCGATGAGGCTCAAAACCCCATGTTCCGGACATCGGTAACACACGGCAGCCAAAAGGAGAAGTGCAGTTGTTGTCAAAGCTCAGAGTACATTATTCAAGAATTAACCAATTGCGCCCATACAGGCCCGGCTTAGCCCGACCGAGAGTTCAAAAACTCGTCACATGTGACCCTGACCCCCACATACAATGGATCTCGCCGATCCCTAAAGCTCAATGCTCACCCCTGTCGTCGCTGGCCGCTGCATCCTTCTTGGCAGCAATTCTGGCCTCTTCCTCCTCAGCAAGCTTATCCTGCGCTCCGTCACGGAGCGCCTTCACACGGTCAACTGCACCCGGCACTCTCCCTACCTTCGTACTAACCTCTCCGCGACCGATCAGACTGATTACGATACTGGCGCCGACGATGAAGGTGAGGATGAATCGATATTCGCGGTCTGGCGAAGTGGCCGAATTAGCACTCATGATCTGAAGACTTTCAGCGTTTGAACTTACACCACGGAGGCGTCCAGCCCTTGAGCGCAGCACGCGTGTCGACAAAGTAGAGACCGACAAAGCTGACGAACTGGGTAATCAACGCATACTCAACAGGCATGACAGTCGCGCTCCAACCAGCTATGGGAGCAATGACACCAATTGCGTAGCGAGGGTAACCTTGCACTCCTCCATACTTGGCCCATTCCAGGCCCCAGTGGATGGCGCCCAGGAACGAGATTATCTGTATTCAGTCAGCATGGGTTGTATTCTCGAAACACATGGCAGACATACACTCGCTCCATAGCCGATCTGGATAGGCTCAAGGAGATGGAGCAATTGCGTCGCTGTGTGCTCTGATAGGATCAAGCCTTGCCCGGCAACGGAGTGGTTGATCTCGTATGCGCAGAGGACGGTAGAGAGAGAAGTTGCGAGGTATGGAATCGTGCCTGCAAGACCCATGTAGTATGCCTCTCTGGGAACCTCCTTCAGGCTGAAGGTCTCGCGAATTGTTTCCTAGAAAGATTCAGTACCGCTCATACAATTCGTACTTATGTAGCTCACAATGTCGCTCTTCACGCCCTTCATCATATCAACATCAGGCTGGGGGGTCTCAACACCCTGCTCGGATAAGATGGGATGAATCGAGCTGGTCGTAGATACGGTCTCTGGTGTAGGTTCAAGCTTCTCGTGTGCGTAACGCTCCTCAGCTTTCTTCTGGTCATTTGTAACATTCCGGCGGGAGGCTGTAGTCTTGATTGGGGTTATGCGTGCCAACTGCGATGTCTGCGGCCTCTTTGAGGCCAGCGACCCGAATTGCGTTGCCCATTGACGTGCCGGAGCTGCTCGCGGAGTTGGTGCGAATGGACGCGCAGCCGGCGCAGTTATTGACCGTGCAAATCTTGTGGCTCCGTTGCGCAGCATTGTGATGGAACTGGGTATCTGAAGAGGTACAGAAGGGACAACGATTAAGGACTGAACGCTGAAGAAGAAAAAGAGGAGGTATGGTGCTGCTTCCGCACTGCGGCTGGCAAGCTTGTCAACCAAGCTCTCGAGCTCCCATCCCCGCAGATCGAGCTGATTGATGTGACGTCATGCACGTGTCAAGCTTCGGCAACTGCGGAAACGACAAAGTTGGTGAGACTATTGACATAGAATGTAGGTAAGAATATTTTATGACGGTCCACGAACAGCATCCTTCCTGCAGCTGTCCGCGCGCCGAACGTGTATTCGCGCGACTGATGGTGAAACAGCTTCCCACAGCTTGCGCACGGCCGAATTTGGTGCAAGCAACTTGGCCATGAACAGCGCGCTTCTTGGCACGCGCCTCGCAATGTTTCAAACATGTTCACAAAGTGCATCAATTCTCTCCGACACCTACTGCCATGCTATGACGTCGCATGGTAGCCTCCATTCAACCTCTCTCTGACAGAACGAAGGGTCGACCAAAGATTGCAGCAGTCGACTCTTGGTTCTGCTGTGCGAAACGCCTACTGAAGCCCCCCTCGGCCTTCTATCGTAACGTATGACACGCCTTGAAGGCCCAGTGACATATGACTGAGTCGAATACCGCCAGTCCCAAGGCTGAAATCCAAGAGCACGTGGCAATGCTAATACAGCTAAAGCTTGACACTGATAGATTAATGGGCACAGAGTAGCATATCTTGTGTTCCTGAGAACATAGAATCGTTCAATTCGTTGCAGGTATTGGGCGATAAGAATTTGTAGCTAACACAAGGCTTACTTGTCCTTAGAGGTACCCGGTCGAAGGAACGAACTCCTTCGTATGTTCGACAACACTGCGACGCTCATTTTTCTGTCATTGACCAAGATCTTCAGAGTGCTTCGCATCTGGATTCACGCACGGCCGCAAGATCCCAATGGCATGCCAATATTTGGGAGAGTTGTGTTAGACTTTGACTCAATCGATCTTGTGTTCAGCGCACGTGGTCGCTTTCAGTTAAACAATGAGCGGAAGACTACAGTGTACGAAGACTCTGATCCTTTCGATGTCCTACATATCAGAAACAGAAACATGGAGATGTCTCCAGGGCCCTAGGGATCCTTTCTTGGCATATTTGTACCCCGGGTGAGGCGGTCGACTGCCCTTCGAGGGTGCTTGTTTGGCTGCAAACAGTAATCAGGCGGAAGGGTCGTGCACTTACGCAAGGCTGTGATAATCGCCATATCCATGCAGGCTTTGCTGGCTATCTCGTGGTGTGAAGCATTCGTAAAATCCATGTGCGATGTCGCCGACTGTCTTCTCGAAGATGCTTGAACTCGCAGCATTGAACGATCCTCGAAACATTTGGTGAGGTGGCGACGTGGGGCTGGCCTTTCGCTTGCCGTGACAGGCCGCGCACGGACGTGTTGGTGGGGTAAGTTCGTCATAGCAACCCCGAGAGAACGTTGAAGAAAGAATGCACAGGAAGCTTCAGTACGGCTCGATGGGGTCACAGCAGCCCGCAATCGCTGTTAGTTTGAATGGAAACAGGACCACTAGCCGGCAGCAGCAATCAGGCAGTGTTCAAGTGGGTCACAGCGGCTGCGGACCAACGAGAAGGTTCGGTGGTGTTCTTGTTCTGTAGTCTTCCACGACCTTCTCTCCCTCAAAAATCTGTTTCGCCCACCACTCTTAAAAGCCCTCCCCGCCGCTACATTCCCATCTCTCCAGAACACCAAACTACCCACCAAACTAAAGCCTCACTTTAATCAAGTCACCGACTTGTGAGCACCGACAGCGTTTTCTTTTTGATACCCCAACCTCCACACATCCGCCATCATGTCTGCCATCGGTATTGATCTGGGCACCACATACTCGTGTGTTGGCATCTTTAGAGATGACCGCATCGAGATTATCGCGAACGACCAGGGTAACAGGACCACACCGTCCTTTGTCGCTTTCACCGACACTGAGTGAGTTTCACCGAGCCCTGCATTGATTTACTTCAATACTAACACATACTGCAGGCGTCTCATCGGTGACTCCGCAAAGAACCAGGTCGCGATGAACCCAATCAACACAGTCTTCGACGCTAAGCGCCTCATCGGTCGCAAGTTCAACGATGCTGAGGTCCAGGCCGACATGAAGCACTTCCCCTTCAAGGTCATTGACAAGGCTGGCAAGCCTGTCATCCAGGTCGAGTTCAAGGGCGAGGAGAAGACATTCACACCTGAGGAAATCTCCTCTATGGTCCTCGTCAAGATGAGGGAGACTGCCGAGTCCTACCTCGGTGGCACCGTCAACAACGCCGTTGTCACAGTCCCCGCCTACTTCAACGACTCCCAGCGTCAGGCTACCAAGGATGCCGGTCTCATCGCTGGCCTGAACGTCCTCCGTATCATCAACGAGCCTACCGCTGCCGCCATCGCCTACGGTCTTGACAAGAAGACTGAGGGTGAGCGCAACGTCCTCATCTTTGACTTGGGTGGTGGTACATTCGATGTCTCCCTCTTGACCATTGAGGAGGGTATCTTCGAGGTCAAGTCCACCGCTGGTGATACTCACTTGGGCGGTGAAGACTTCGATAACCGTCTTGTCAACCACTTCACTAGTGAATTCAAAAGAAAACATAAGAAAGGCGAGTACCCCTTTTTCCTTTTCTTTTACCCCCTGTTGGCTTTTGTCTTGCGATGCATAGCCCCTTTCCCCTTGCTTTCGAATGCAAATACTGACTTTTCCATTCAGATCTGACCTCCAACGCTCGCGCTCTTCGCCGTCTCCGCACAGCTTGCGAGCGGGCCAAGCGCACCCTTTCTTCCTCTGCTCAGACCTCCATCGAGATTGACTCTCTGTTCGAGGGTATCGACTTCTACACCTCGATCACCCGTG
Organism: Stagonosporopsis chrysanthemi; assembly: GCA_022560025.1. Lineage (NCBI taxonomy): Eukaryota > Fungi > Ascomycota > Dothideomycetes > Pleosporales > Didymellaceae > Stagonosporopsis > Stagonosporopsis chrysanthemi. The sequence continues at coordinate 15,163 of JAFISE010000012.1, read as the reverse complement.
CTCGTTTCGAGGAGCTCTGCCAGGACCTCTTCCGCTCCACCATGGAGCCCGTCGAGCGTGTCCTCCGCGACGCCAAGATCGACAAGTCCTCTGTTCACGAGATCGTTCTTGTCGGTGGTTCCACCCGTATCCCCAAGGTCCAGAAGATGGTCTCCGACTTCTTCAACGGCAAGGAGCCCAACAAGTCCATCAACCCCGATGAGGCTGTTGCCTACGGTGCTGCCGTCCAGGCTGCTATCCTGTCTGGTGACACATCCTCCAAGTCTACCAACGAGATCCTCCTGCTCGACGTTGCGCCGCTCTCTCTCGGTATTGAGACCGCTGGTGGTGTCATGACTGCTCTCATCAAGCGCAACACCACTATCCCCACCAAGAAGTCCGAGGTCTTCTCGACCTTCAGTGACAACCAGCCTGGTGTGCTTATCCAGGTCTACGAGGGTGAGCGTGCTCGCACAAAGGACAACAACCTGCTCGGCAAGTTCGAGCTCACCGGTATCCCGCCTGCGCCCCGTGGTGTCCCTCAGATTGAGGTCACTTTCGATGTCGATGCCAACGGTATCATGAACGTCTCTGCTCTCGAGAAGGGCACCGGAAAGACCAACAAGATCGTCATCACCAACGACAAGGGCCGTCTCTCCAAGGAGGAGATCGAGCGCATGCTTGCTGAGGCCGAGAAGTACAAGGCTGAGGACGAGGCTGAGGCCACCCGTATCTCTGCTAAGAACGCCCTCGAGTCTTACGCCTACTCCCTCCGCAACACTCTTTCCGACTCCAAGGTTGACGAGAAGCTTGATGCTGGTGACAAGGAGAAGCTCAAGGCTGAGATCGACAAGACCGTTACCTGGTTGGACGACAACCAGACTGCCACCAAGGACGAGTACGAGTCCCAGCAGAAGGAGCTCGAGGCTGTTGCCAACCCCATCATGATGAAGTTCTACGGAGCTGGTGGTGAGGGTGGCATGCCCGGCGGTATGCCTGGTGGCGCTCCCGGTGGCGCTCCCCCCGGCGCTGGTGGCGATGACGGCCCTACCGTTGAGGAGGTCGACTAAGCGGATCGCTCCCTTGAGTCTTCTTCTTTGTCTTTCTTCTTTTGAGCATAGACTTCTTCTTTTGGGCGGTCTTCGGAGTTCATGGCCGTAAAGGTCTTTCCAAGGTTTCATTTGCATCAGACGAGTTATGATAATGATTGGAAAAGTTTGGTGGAATGCATGTGATGATATATCCCGAGTAGAATCCACATAATTACTTTAACATATGTTTTCCTGCATCTGTGATGTCTCGACTGTGATGTCGACTTGTACCCGTTTTGACCTTCGCTTTGATTCTAACTTGGATACTATGTGTATAGGTTGGGACTGAGGACGGAAAAATTGTAGTCATCATATCGGTCCATTGTCATCAAGACACTCAACGTGTCTATAGCGTAGCAGCCCTGGACGGATCATCTTGAGTCGTAGCAGTCTGTCCAGTATCAAATGCTATCCTACCGTATCATACATTCTAAATTCACCGTATTAGACACGTCTCTCACATCTCTCACGCCTCTCCCGTTTCCCCTCCTACTCTCCCCCCGCCAACGCAAACGGGTCCTTGACCTCTTCCCCTCTGCCCCTTCTCACCCACACATCCTCGCTATTCGGCATCTCCTTGAGCACCTTCTCCTTCTCCGCATACCTTTCCTGAATCAAACGCTCCTTGACCTCTGGCCCGGAATAGCTATTCTTCGTGCGCATGCAGAACCAGAAGTCGTTCCAGTGCTCGCTACAGCTACGCAGCTGTCCGTACCTATATAGGTCGTTGAAGTGGCCGCCTAGCGAGCTGCAGTAGAATGCTGAGTCGAACGCAGCGCGGCAGGACATGGAGCGCGGGAGGGTGGGGTCAAATTCTTCGGTGCTTGTTGCGGATGGGGAGTTGGAGCTTGTGGAGGATGTGGGCGTGCTCAGTGACGGCGGTGCGAGGTGTGGGTGTGCGGCGTAGAAGTCGGGGTCGTGGGGTGCGGAGGTAGGCGGTGTGTGGGTGCTCTTGGCCGGCGCGCTGTATTGCGATTGTGCAGTCGGTAGGGCTTGCCCTGTTGCCGGGAGAAGTTGGACGTCTTGTTCGGTTGCGGGAGCCATGATGGGCTTTGGAGCGCCGGGCGCGCTAGAGCTGGAGAAGGGCCACATGCGGATGGGCGGTATGGAGGTGTAGGATTGTTTGCGTGTATGGTAGAGTCGATTTGAGTTTCGCGCTTATGTTCACGGTGCGATCGTGAACATAGTAAAGTGCTGGTTGGGATAGGTTGCAGACTGTAATAGCAGTAACATAGCGTACGATCTTTGGCAGATAGCCATCAATTGAGAAAACGCGGCAGAGTTAAGCTTGCAGCCAATCAGCGCGCGCCGCTGCCACTTTCTCTCATCTGACACGGGACGGAATTTAGTACCAAATACGTCATCCACTACGGGTTGCAGCTGCCTTGCAGCGATCACTGTAGTCCACCTGGCTGTCTCGTACGCGTGGTTCCAGACTGTGACCGTGTCTTAGCAACCTGCTGCTTGCGAGCGTTTCTTCGTTTCGTCACTCTCCTTGCGACTCTTGCCTAAGCGCCTGTCCTCGACGTACTCCGCAGCATAGATCGGCAAAGCTCGACACGGTACTCTGCACGCACCCCGCCTTGTTTATACGGTCTACGATACCCAACCGCGCATTGAATTTGCATCGCCGCTCGAGCTCCATGACTTCACGAAGTCTTACGACGTAACGAATTACCCTCTCTCGACCCCGCACACCTCACCTACCCACCCACCTACTCTACGCCCCGGCCCGGGTAACGGCCATCCACAGCCGTCATGCTTGAGGGCCTCGTTTCCAACCTGCTCAATAGGTTCCTGGGCATGTATGTCCAGAACTTTGATCCCAAGCAGCTCAATGTTGGCATTTGGTCTGGCGACGTCAAGCTCAGAGATTTGGAGCTCCGTCGTGAAGCTCTCGATCAACTGCGGCTACCCCTCAATGTCGTTGAGGGACATCTGGGCTCGCTCACACTTTCCATTCCGTGGTCGAACCTTCGAGGAAAGCCATTGAAGGTGCAGATTGAGGATGTCTTCCTGCTGGCAGCGCCCAAGGAGGATGCAGACTATGATGCAGAAGAGGAGGAGCGACGTGCACACGCTGTCAAGATGGAGAAGCTGGACAGCGCAGAGCTATTGAAAGAGCGCAACACAGAGGGCATGAGTGCTGAAGAACAACAGAAGAACCAGAGCTTCACCGCAAGCCTGGTCACCGCCATCGTCGATAACGTTCAGGTAACAATCAAGAACATTCACATCAGATACGAAGACTCGATCTCAGACCCCGGACATCCCTTTGCATTGGGTATCACGCTCGCCGACTTCAGTGCTATCAGCACAGACGAGAACTGGAAGCCTACCTTCATCCAGGGCACCGCTACCACAACACACAAGCTTGCGACATTGGGTTCTCTTGCGGTCTACTGGGACACCGATGCGAAGCTACTCGGTACGGGGAAGGGGAGCGACACCAGAGATGAACAGCACATCGAGCACTCTGAGTTTATCGAAACTCTCCGCGATATGATTTCAAGAGGAGACAACCCTGAGCTTGGTGATCACCAGTTCATCCTCAAACCTATCAGCGGTCGTGCAGGCCTTGAGATGGACAAGACTGGCAAGGCTGACACACCAAAGATGAAGGCTCGCCTGCTTTTTGACGAGCTAGGCTTCATCATTGACGAAGATCAGTACCGGGATGCACTCATGTTGGTCGACTTGTTCCATTATTTCATCAGGCATCAGGAATACAAGAAGTTCCAGCCGAAATCATCGCCAAAGGAAGATCCTGCCGGGTGGATGCGCTTTGCAGGGCAAGCTGTTCTCGACAAGATCCACGATCGTAACAAGAGATGGAGTTGGGCGTACTTCAAGGAGCGCCGCGATGATCGCTTACGCTACATTGAACTGTTTAAGAAAAAGAAGAAGGAAGAGAGGCTCACACCACCCGAGGCTGAGGATCTCGATAAGCTGGAAAGAAAGTTGGCCTACGAAGATCTTCGCTTCTGGCGGTCTTTGGCTCGCAACCAGCTGCGGAAGGAGAATGTCGGTGTCAAGAAGGCGCCCCAGAAGCAGAGCTGGGGCTCGTGGATTGGTTGGTCTAAGCAGGAACAGCAAGCCGACGAGGATACTCAAATCACAGAAGAGCAGCGCAAGGAACTGTACAATGCGATTGACTGGGATGAAAAGAAAGCCATCGCCGAGTCTGTCGACATGCCTCGCGAATATGTCAAGATGGAAGTCAACATGAGCCTGCGGACTGGCAGCTTCACCCTCAAGCGAGACCCCCATGGCAAATCGAATGAGATCCTCCGCCTTCTCTTCGATGGGTTCAGTACGCAGTTCCTGCAGCGCACGGACTCGATGTTCGTAAAGCTTGCTCTCGAAGGCATGCGCTTGTACGACGGCACGACAGAAGGCAGCCTCTTCCCACAAGTCATCACCATCAAGGACGCACCACCAGTCCCTGATGACCAGCGTATCCAGGAACTTGATGACGATGAAAATGAGAAGAAAGAGAATGATGCAGAAGAGGAGGAAGACAAGGAGGACCCATTCTTCTTCCTCACTTTCGAACAGAACCCTCTCGATGACAGTGCAGACACTGCTCTGACTGTAAAACTGAAGGGTATGGAGTTTGTCTACAATCCTAGATTCGTGGTGGAGACTGCGAAGTTCTTCAAGCCTCCAGAGCGGCATATGGAGTCTATCGGCGCGCTCATGGAGACTGCTGGAGCGACTGTGGATACCATCCGGCAACAGACTCGTGCTGGTCTCGAGTTTGCCCTTGCGGAGCACAAAACCATCAACGCACAACTCGACCTGCAGGCGCCTCTCATCATCATTCCAGACTCTGTAACGAAGAAGTCAAGCATCTGTCTTATCCTCGATGCTGGTCATGCAAGTGTGACAAGCGAGCTCATCGATAAAGACACACTGCGCGAAATACAGTCAAAGCAGCAACAACAGTACACTGAAGAGGACTTCAGACGTTTGGAGGATCTGATGTACGACAAGTTCACACTCAAATTGCAGTCGACTCAAGTACTCATTGGACCCTCGATCGAGGAGACTAAGGCACAGCTTGAAGAGAGTGCCACATCGAAGAACTTTCATATTGTTGACAAGATCAACATGGATTTCAAAGTCGAGCTGTGCATTGTCCCGAAAGCATCTGACCTCACTAAGTTCCGTGTATCCGGCAATCTTCCTGTGCTCCATGCATCGATATCCGATGCCAAGTACAAGAATCTGATGAAGCTCATCGACGTTGCGATTCCCAAATTCGGCGATGATAATGCCACAAGCAAGCAGGTCACCGAAGGCGCGAAAGGCCCGTCCAATCTTAAGCCAACCAGTGACGCGGAAGCGTCAGACAAGGATGCGCTTGGTCGACCGCGTTCGAAGTCATTTCAATTCGCTGCTCAGAAGCATGAGCTTGTTATGGAAGAGGACCACGATGAAGTGTCTGCAGAAAAGTTCGAAGACGCACAAGAAGCTACAGGCGAGAACACGCATGTCCACCAACGTAACTTCGAGTTCAAGTTCACCGTCGACAAACTACAGGGTTCACTATACCGGACTGATTCCGAAGGCCGCAAGTCCGACCAGCTTCTTGTCGAGCTCGTTGCGGAAAACTTTGACCTGGACTTCTACCAAGAGCAGTTTGAGATGGGCGCAGACGTTCGCCTAAGAAGCTTAGCGGTTGAAGATCATGTGGAGGAGAACCCGTTGCCCGAATTTCGCAACATCATCTCGTCCGAAGATGATTCTGCTGACGAGCAGAAGGACCTGTTCTCGCTGAAGTTCACAAAGGTCAACAAGGAGTCACCAGAGTTCCAGACTAAGTTTGAGGGCATCGCTACAAATCTTGATGTCCATGTCTCGACCATCAATTTGATTGTCACGAGGAAGACACTGCTGACACTGCTCGATTTTGTTCTCATTACCTTCACGAATCCAGATCAACCCCAGAACCAACAAGCTCAGGTCGCTGCAAAGCCCAATGAGCAGCAAGTAGCCAAGCAATCTGACCAGGAGCCAGACAAGATCCGCATCCGCGCTGAGCTAAAGCGTATTGCGGTAGTTCTCAATAACGATGGGATACGTCTGGCGACATTAAGTCTGAACTCCGGCGATGTTGGGATCATGCTCAATGGCGGCACGATGCGCATCGGCGGACGACTCGGTAACTTGTCACTCATCGATGACGTTAACCAAGGTGTTCCCGAATCATCTTCGCTGCGCCAACTTGTCACGATCGAAGGCAAGAACCTTGCGGACTTCAGCTACGAAACATTTGACTCCAAATCGGAGAGCTACCCAGGCTACGACATGTCTGTAGCTCTGAAGACTGGCTCCATCAAGATCAATTTCCTGACAGAGCCATTCCGAAAGATCATGGAGTTTGCTGTCAAGTTCGGCAAGATGCAAGCAATCTTCAACGCAGCTCGTCAGGCCGCGGCAAATCAAGCGACGCAAATACAGCAGAACCCTGCCAAGTTTCACTTCGATATTATCATCAGCACTCCGATCGTTGTATTCCCGCGAATGGTGATCTCAGACAAGCCGGAGCGTGATACCTTGACAGCAAACTTGGGTGAGATCTACGCAAAGAACGAATTTACACCGTTGGACGATTCGGAGGATGCAGACGTTGCCAACAAGATCTCCGCTGGGATCAGAAACGTCAAGCTTACATCGAACCTGCATTATGAGGACGACCGTGCAGAGGCACTTGAGCTCATTGATAAGGTCGATCTTGACTTCAATATCACCATGGTTGAGCATAAGGCTGGCCAGAACCGTCCGGACATGGAGATTGATGGGGCAATGTCCGACATCAATTTGTGCCTCAGTCCCGAGCAGATGAAATTTGTTTTGGAGCTGTCTCGTACGATCCCCCAAGCGTTTGCAACAGAGTCAGATGCGATTGACGAGGACGTCAAGGGAGAGTTGCCCGTGGCCGAGACTGAGCCTGTGCGACAAATCACCGACTCAGAGTCGTCCGATGATGAGCCCACAAAGGATGTTACGTCTTCACAGGGACCGGAGCTGTCTACAGACGCCGACAAGTGGACGAAGCTGGACTTCGTCTTCAAAGTTGGCGCTATTGCTCTAGAACTGATCACATCCAAAGAAGGCGAGCCCATTGGCGATGTCGAAGCTGCGAGTATGTCGAAGTTTTCTCTCAATGACACCAACGTGAAGGTGAGGATGATCAGCGACGGTGCTTTGGAGGCCGAGCTTGTAGTCCAATCGTTTTCCATTCGCGACAGTCGGCAAATGGGAACCAACAAGTTCCGCAAGATCATGTCATTGATCAACAACGATGTCAAGCAGCAGTTCATGGCTAGCGTCTCGATTTCCGGTGGAAAGGAGCGCAATCTCATTGCACTTCTCACAATCGACAGCCCTCGTATCATTCTTGCATTAGATTATTTATTTGCCCTTCAAGCTTTCGCCAATGCTGGCCTTGCCACAGACGAGCCACTGGAGATTGAGGAAGAGGCCGCAAATGAAGACACGGACAGCGATGACGAGGTGGAGTCCCAAGACGACTCAAGAAATTTACAGAAGCTGGATCCTCCTGCTGAGCCAGCGCAGGATGCCATGAGCGTCTCATTCCGCGTCAATTTGGTAGATGCACAGGTAGTGCTCATCGCCAACCCAGCGATTGCCAACTCTGAGGCTATTGTTCTGGGCACAAAGCAGGTCCTTGTATCCAAGCAGCAAGCCATGACCTTGCAAGTTGACAAGGTTGGCATGTTCCTGTGTCGTATGGATCGCTTTGAGACAAACCGTCTTCGCATTCTCGACGACTTCAGCATCCAGACAGCGTTGGACATCCGCAACCAGGGCTCCAAGTCATCTCTGACCAGCATTAATGTCGACATTGAACCTCTTGTTTTGCGTTTGTCGCTCCGCGACATCTTGTTGGCAATGCAGATCGTCAACCGTGCGTCTGCAATGCAAGCAGCAGACGACAAGAAGATGCCCGAGGAAGGCGCGAGACAGCTGAAGCCTAGCACACCATCAAAGAAGGCGAAGTCTACCGCAGTCACCAGCACCACGAGGCCTCGTGCAAAGTCAATTGCAAAGACGAAGCGCTCGAGCCAACAAGAAGCGCAACCGCAACAAGCGCAAACTAGTTCAGCTGTTCTCAAACGCGAGGAAATGCATGTCAGTCTTGAGGGTCTTCGTGTGGTCCTCATTGGTGACGTGCATGAAATGCCAATGCTCGACTGGAGGGTCAAGAAATTCGGTGTCGATGTTCGTGATTGGTCAGGCGCAATGGTCGCCGACACTTCGCTCGAGACTTTGATCAACGTCTACAACTTCTCGAAGTCCGCTTGGGAGCCACTCATCGAGCCTTGGAGTGTCGGATTCCACATGGCAAAGGATCTGAATCCAGATCGTCTGTCGGTCGACCTGTACTCACGCAAATCGATGGAGCTTACGGTCACCGCCGCCACCATTGCTCTAGGCTCGAAGTCCTTCGACTTCCTCACAGCTGACGAAGACATTCTCTCCAAACCTCGCGCCAGCGATGCGCCATATCGCATTCGCAACTATACAGGCTTTAGTCTTGATGTCTGGGCCGAGGGCAAAGAGCAAGAAGGATACGCAGCGAAACTAGAGGATGGCGAAGAGCAGCCGTGGCGATTTGAAGATCCCATGTCCACTCGTGAGACCTTGTCAACAGATGGTGCGACTGGCATGCTTGGCATCAGATTGCAGGGCAGCGGTTTCGACACACTTTCCCGCATCCCGGTTCACCGAGAGGGAGAGTCACTGTACAACTTGCGACCTAAGCAAGACCGGGTTCAGCATCGCATCCTTGTTGAGGTTAAGCTGGGCGCCGACAACATCAAGAATATCATTTTCAGGTCCCCGCTGTTGGTCGAAAACAATACGCAAATACCGATCGAAATTGGCATGTTCAGCCCAGAGGAAGGTCACCTGCTGAAGATCGACAAGATCGCCCCCGGAGATGCACGACCGGCGCCTATTGGATCTGCATATATGCATTCAATTGTCATGCGACCCGACCAAGGTTTTGGCTACTCATGGTCGAACGAACGTCTATTCTGGAAAGACTTACTGAAGCGCCCGACAAGGACCATCACCTGTCGTGGCGAGCAGGACGAGCAAGCTCCACCGTTTTACTTCCAGATGCATGCTGCATACGATAAGAAGGACCCACTGACTGGCACTTACCCATACATGCGCTTACGCCTGCAAGCACCAGTGGAGGTACATAATCTCTTGCCATACGACTTCAAATATAGGATCTACGACAGCAGCACGAAGAAGGACTGGACAAACTTTCTGCGGAAGGGGGGCATCAGTCCTGTGCACGTCGTGGAATTGTCTCATCTCCTGCTCATCAGCGTAGAGATGCAAGAAGGGCATTTCAAGCCAAGTAAATTTGGCATCATCAACTCTACCGATCGGGAGAGCTTCAGGAGAGAAAAGGTGCTCGAAGTCAAGGATGAGCATGACACAACGTTGCACCTCAACATGCACTTCTAGTAAGTCCGATACATGATATCCTGTGGATTAATGCTAAATCTTCCAGCAACTTCCCCGATGGTGGAGGCGCCTTCAAGGTCGCTATTTTCAGTCCATACATCGTACTGAACCGCACTGGTCTCAGCCTGGACATTAAGTCCCAGCAGCAGCAGTTCCTTGGCGGTGGCCGATCTTCAGGCGCCCAGGGGTCATTTAGAGACGAGCAGACCGATGCTGGAAAGGCACTACCTTTCATGTTCTCTTACCCATCTGAAAACAAGAAGAACCGTGCTTTGATCAAGGTTGGGGACTCGAGCTGGAGCAAACCTCAAAGTTTCGACGCCATTGGAAGTACCTACGCAGTTTCCATATCCGCGAACAACTCCAAGTCGGACATGCATCTTGGCGTATCTGTCGCTGAAGGCGAGGGCAAGTACAATCTTACGAAGGTCATATCCATCGCCCCACGCTTCATCGTCAAGAACAGAATCAACGAGGAGATTCTCATTCGTGAGCCTGGACAGTCCGATTGGATGACGCTGAAGCAAGGAGAGCTTCTGCCCCTTCGATGGCTCAGACAAGGAGGGTCACCGCAGTTGTCGCTCTGCTACCCGGGAGTCAACAACCAGTGGTCTTCGCCTTTCAACATCTCCAACGTTGGCAATGTGCACGTCAAGCTGTCGAAAACTGGTCAACGCCAGAAGCTGATGCGCATCGACGTTCTGATGGAGCAAGCCACAATCTTCGTCCACCTCAGCGTTGAGACAAAGCACTGGCCTTTCTCGTTCAAGAACATGAGCGACCAGGAGTTCCTGTACTGGCAACAGAATCCCAACCTCGATGAAGACGAAGATGACCGTGGTTCTGGCTTCAGACCTATCAGGTATCGATTGCCGCCAAGAAGCATCATGCCGTATGCCTGGGACTTTCCGGCAGCGAAGAACAAGGAGATTGTCATCAGCGCTAACGGCAGGGAGCGTCACGTCAAGCTCGCTGAAATTGGACCATTGATCCCATTCAAGATCCCACCTGGTCAACAGAGTGGCGGTATGAAGGTCATTGATCTGAACGTTGTTGCCCAAGGTCCGACTCAGACCTTGGAGATCTCCAACTATAAGCCCTCAAAGAGCTTGTACAAGCAGAAGGCGGGTGCTACTTCGTCGTCGACAACCACTGGGTTCGAAGTCAAGGATCAGGATACCGACGTTACGTTCATAGCACAGCTGCGTCTTGCTGGTATCGGTATCTCACTTGTCAACCGTCATCTCCGCGAGCTGGTGTACGTTACGCTACGCGATCTTGAGATGAAATACTCGGACTCAGCCCTCTATCAAATGGTCAACGTTCAGGTGAAGTGGATTCAGATCGACAATCAGCTCTACGGCGGTATCTTCCCCATCATCTTTTACCCAAGTGTGGTTCCGAAGACCGGCAAGGAGATGGAAGCACATCCCATCTTCCAGACAAGCATCACACGCGTCAAGGACGACTCGTATGGTGTAATGTACATCAAGTACTTCAGTTTCTTGCTCCAGCAAATGACTCTCGAGATCGATGAGGACTTCATCTTTGCGATGATCGACTTTGCTAAGATCCCTGGAGCGTCGTGGTCCGAGGAGGCGGAGGGCAAGCTTTGGGATGATTCGCTCGATATGCCAGAGCCGAAGCAGGAACAGTCCGGCCAAGATGTGTACTTTGAGCTGCTCCACTTGCAACCGATGCAGATCGATTTGTCCTTTGTCCGCACTGAGCGCATCAATGCCGAGGACACCATGTCGACGTCGAACCCGTTCATGTTCGCAGTCAACGTTCTCACCATGTCCATCGGCAACGTCAACGATGCGCCAGTCCGATACAACTCACTTATCCTGGAGAATGCCCGTATCTCAACGGATGCGCTGATCAACAACATCAAGAACCACTACGTCCAGGAGTCGCTGAGACAGGTTCACGTCATTATCGGCTCTGCAGACTTCCTTGGTAACCCTGTTGGCCTGTTCACGAACATCAGCTCCGGTGTTGCTGATATCTTCTACGAACCGTACCAAGGTTTGGTCAAATCCGACCGACCTGAGGATCTCGGTATCGGTATTGCCAAGGGTGCTTCAAGCTTTGTCAAGAAGTCCGTCTTTGGCTTTTCAGACAGTATGGCCAAATTCACAGGCAGCATGTCGAAGGGTCTGTCTGCTGCAACCCTCGACAAAGAGTTCCAAGACCAGCGCCGCAACACACGCTCTCGCAACAGGCCCAAGCACGCTCTCTACGGCATCACAGCTGGAGGAAACGCCTTCGCCAACAGTCTTGCATCCGGTCTTGGTGGCCTCGCACGCCACCCCATTCAAGGTGCCGAGAAGGAGGGTGCTTTAGGCTTCGTCAAAGGTGTTGGAAAGGGCCTACTCGGTGTACCCACTAAGGCTGCGATTGGTGCCTTCGACCTCGCATCCAACATGGCTGAAGGTGTGCGCAACACGACCACCGTCTTCGACCAGGAAGGCCTCGACCGCGTCCGCCTGACCCGTTTCATCGGTACTGATGGCATCGTGCGCCCCTATTCGCAGCGCGAAGCGCTCGGCCAGTTTTGGCTGAAGACACTCGACAATGGAAAGTACTTCAACGAAGACTACATTGCGCATCTTGAGCTCCAGAACAAAGACGTCTTGATCATGCTAACCTATAACGCTATCATGATGGTCCGCACCAAGAAGCTGCAGACGGAGTGGGACGTGCCGCTCAAGGATGTGCAGACGATCAGCAAAGAGAGGACGGGTCTGAGCATCACGCTCAAGGGCGGTACAAACGGCCCATTTATCCCTGTTGGTGATGAGGGTAGTAGGAACTGGTTCTACAGACAGGTGGCGATCGGAGTGAATGCGTATAATGACCGCTGGAATGCGAAGGGCTGAGAAAGTGGCATGAGAGGAGTGGGAAGGTTTCGTCGATTGCATAGCGATGGCTGATTTAAATTGCGCTTTTGGTAACGAGTAACATACTTAATGAGTACAAATGTTCGCTATTTCAAGCTGTCTTTGATTCAATGCTTGGCTTGTGCTATCATCGTGAGCTCTCCCCTGCTTCAAAGTAAAGCCTCGCTGAAAGCCATCCAGTTCAGGTGATGCCTACTAATGCTCAAACAGGTTTCCTAGCGAATAGCGTAAAGTGGAAATTCCAGCATAACCCTGCTGCGCTTCACCTATTGTAACATTGCAACCACACTGTACCCGCATTGAAGTGAAGGGGACAGTGAACCCTTGGCATCTGTTTCCGTTTGTGCACACACCACTCACCAGCCGCGCTTTCCCTCTCTCCTCGTCGTATCTCTCACTCCATCTTCCGTGTAAGCTTGCCATGGACAGCAACTCCTCCGGCGCCGGTCGCTCTACCATCCCCGGGCTATCCCTACAAGATCAGTCCGACAGTGCGCTACACATTCTCGCCGTAAGCATGCCCATCAGCCCACTCTTGCAAATTCCACTAATCTGTAGGCAGGCACTTCACCAGCGATATGCCCACGACCTTGCGGAAAGTGACACGCTGAACAACGCGCTGCTCAGGAGCAATCACGCGCTTCAGCAGGAGCTCGATGCCCTCAAAGCCGCCAATGCCACGCCGACTGAAGATGTGCTTGTGAAACCGTATGTCATCGTTTTGATCGATGCGCACAGCCATCCGGTATGGTACCGCTCCCTTTTCCAAAGTCCAGCAACTCATCCTTCCACATAGTTCAGAGAGGACTTGTTGACGCAAAGTACCAACGGCGGCTCCGAGGCGGCAAAGAAGCTCCGAGAAGCTGTGCAGCAGCATGTTACTGAGAAGGTGCCTGGCTTGGACTCTTACCGCATTGTGGCGCGCGTGTATGCTAACTTGAGATCGCTCTCGGGCGGAGTGGATGAGAAGGGGCTTCGCGCGCTTGCGGGGTTTGCGGCTGGGTTCTCGCGCGAAGAGTCGTTTTTCGATTTTGTTGATGTTGGGCACGAGGTGATTGTGGGGACAAAAATCAGAGGTGAGGGTATCTGTGGCCAGCGGATGCATGGGACATACTGACGACTGGCAGACAATTTCTGGGTCAGTGTGAAGGATATACAGTGTGGACATGTGTACCTCGCTACTGGTCACAACACAAGACTGCACGACGTGCTGGAAGAATCCTCGCCGTTGTGCGATAAGGTGACGCTTATCCAGGGCAGTCCTCTCAGTAGTAACATGCCTTCGCTGCGTCTGGATCATGTGGTTTTTTCACAGGTCTTCAATCCTGGCAAGAGCGGAGGTGTGCAAGTCTCGGCTGGGATACCTGCAGACGTCCTTGCGTCCGGTGCATGTCTCGGTTTTCAAAAGGCAAACCAATCGCAGAATTTTTTTCCCAAACAATATGAGCTGACAAGAACAGGGACAATGCTCGCGGAAAAACTGCAAATTCAAGCACCCAGTCGCTTGGGCTACGTCTGCGAGTACCGCCGCCCCCAACCTCACCGAGTGTGCCTCTGGCCTGGCAAACTTGCCCAAAGTCCCATTGCCAGGCATGGTCCCCCTTAATGCGGCTGAACAGCGCCTCGACATCTACACGGATTCACCCAGCAAGAAGCAGTGGACAGCGTACGAAGCACGTTGCAAAGACAAGAAGAAGCTGTGCAATGCGTTCCAACTCCAGGGAGTTTGCTCAAACGAGCCATGCGAATACGACCATGGACCTATCGACGAGCGTGTACGTCAATGTATCGTGTTCCTCGCGAAGATGCTCCCATGTAAATACCGCAGTGCGTGTCGGGAGCGAGATTGCTGCTTTGGACACGTTTGTCAGAAAGCTGCTTGTCACAAGGTAAAGGCGAAGGGGTGTGCAATCCCACGCGACTTGCATGGCCTTGATCATGTCGTGTATAGTTGGGTACGGGCTGTTGACGTTCAGCACGACACTTTCGCTGGCCCTGATGAGAAGGTCGGTGGTAAGGCTGAGGGCAGGGTTGACGTTGGTGCATGGCTTATGAACGGAGCTGGTAGCAGCACGGATAAAGAAGAGGTCGAGGTTGACGTGGTCCTGCGGAGTGGGATGGTCGTCAATCTGATCGACTTGTAACTCCGTGAGAGGGCTCGAGGAACAACACAGTGTCGAGTCCTCTTGAGGAGACGCTCTTGATGTGCCTTCTAGACCATATGAAGAAGAATGGGGAAGAATGGGACCATTTACTGTACATCACTGGACTTGCTCAAAGCTCTTGCCAGTGTAGTGCAGGTTGCGCTCAGAATATCCACCCACAACAGTAAACCTGCTGAACTGCCACCAAAACCGCGCATCAACTGGTTGCCTTAACAGCAGCTAACACCAGTAGCCCGCCCGTGGGGCAACAATCGGAGATCGGAGACCGGAGGGTTTCATGCACGTTCCAAGTACCACCACGATCGCGCGCACATGGCGGCGAAGCTGCGGCGTGTATGGGTGGGCACACGCACACCCTCTCCCAACGGGGACGTGTACAAAGGCCCGATGCGGGGGGGGGGGGGGGGGGGGGTTGGTGGGGGCACACCCCCCCGCGGCCCCACCCCCCCCCCCTTCCCCTCCCTTTTTTCTTGTTGAAAACCCCCCCCACAACCACCCCTCCCCCCCCCCC